>VOPJ01009082.1:0-31358 GCA_014673585.1 Semibalanus balanoides
AAAAAAAGACTGTCAGAACCTGTTCCAAGGACCTTAAAAAAAAGACTCGGTGCATCGATTTTCGGTTCTCCTTTCCCAAAAAAACTACCACCTCGAAAAAAAACAAAACCCTGTAAAAAATAAAAATGCATTAAAGAGAATGTTTCACCTTTCCGAAAGTTGTCAAATGTACGCCGATTGTGGTGCAAAATATGAAGTTATTACTGCCGAACACGATTATGACATTTATCTCTCGCATACAGAGCTTAATTTAATAAAAAGTTAAGTTTAAATATCTGAATTAATGACGTCATATCAAACAATTTGGGGTAATAGAGAAAACCTTCACGCTGCCAAATCATCTGGCACCGTTTTGGCGTAATGCTGGCATACTAAGCGGTTTGCCCCCCCCAAACTGTCAAAATCACACTTTCTGGATCCGCCTATGGCTCCACATACCACATATCGAATGCTTGGCATCATTTACAATTTTATAGGCCTTGTAGAACCACTTATGGGCACATAACCACCACTGGTTCACCCCTCGATCGAGAAACGAAACACGTGCGAGCCAACACAAAGCGAACACTATCAACTGGATTATTCGCAGCAGTTGGCCACCAGGAGCGCTAGTGAGCCAGGGTGTTTTTTACGTTGCAAGCAAATGGTATTTACTTTTGTTTACTTTTATTTACTTTTAAGTTGATTACGCTTAAATATGTATTTATTCAATCAATAAACAAATAATTAAATAACAATTTGCTAGCGATGTCATAACACCCTAGGCTCACTAGCGGTACCCGGCGGTAAGCTAAAATGCGAAAACGTCAGCTTAAAAGTGCGAGCCGAAACAAGTAAGTATTGCTTCAATGATTGCCTTAACCCTCGCACCGACGGGGGTCTGAGCCAACTTCGAACCGACGGGGGGGCGGATAACCGCCCCCCAGAGATTCCAAAACTACGCAACGTAGCGTAGAAGCGGAAAAACGGCGGTGGAGGTAGGCCGTGACGAGTACTAGCGAAAATCTGTAGCTAATTTTTTTATCAGGTCAATATTGAGGTCACCAGAGGTCAAAAAAGGTCAAATTTTCCCCATATTTCGAGTAAATTGTGGCACGTGCTTACATAATCCGGGATAAGCTCAGTAACTAACATAGCTAGGAGCAATCCGAAAAAAAAACACTGCAATTTGCTCTTAGAAACACTCTTTAAGCAAACATTCCTCAGTTTTGAGATCATTCAATAGTTTAAGACTCAGAGGTCCACGCGACAGGTCAAAATGCTTAATTTTACTGAAAATTTTTTTGTTAATAACTCTTAAGGTTTTAAAGGTAGAGCAAGCTTTTTTTTTGCCACCATCGTGTTCCTCACATCACGGCGCATCGAAGCCATATATCGTTTTATCTAGCTAGGCTCAAACTAAAACATGACTGACCTGACCTGAAGGTCATGTCAAGGTCAAGTCAAATTTTAGTCTATGATGGAGGTTGACAAGAGAAACATAATGTGAAAAACCACCGTACTCTATCTTTTACGTGAAGAACATGAGTTATTGTCAAAACCATATGACCTTTTGGCAACATTGATTTGGACCTAAACGAGTCACTGGAAGAAAAAACAACTTGCAGTTCTTATTTTTTGCTTCAGATAGTGAAATTTAGGATGAAACGACCCACAATTCTAGCAGGTTTTTGTTCCGATTGGTGCGCCATTTCAATTTTCTCCCATAGACTTGTACATGGGAGGTTCAAAATTGACATCGACCTCAGGTACGATATAAAAAATCCCAAGATACAACGAACTGTAGATATGAAGGCCTTAAAAACAACATGTGAGTTTTCAAACTGTTTGGTTCACCACTGTGGCTTTCGGCAAGATGTCAAAACTCAAAAAGGTGAACTTGAGGTCAGGTCATTTAAAATGTGACCTGGTAAAAACGTGACCTTGAAAGTTAGGCAAGTCAAGTTTTTAGAAGTGTGCGGAATTGATGCCCCGAACAGTCATCAAAATTTGGCGGCGCTACGCGCCGCCCGTTTTCCCGCGTAGTCCGGAAAAACGCTGTGGGGGGGCGATATCCGCCCCCGTTGGTGCGAGGGTTAAAACAAGTCGACATCATCAACATTTGGTAAAAAGAGATGACGACATCGGCTTGGAACCCATATTAAAATACACTAAGGGTCCTTTCGTTGCAAATGTCAAAACAAAACTCGATTTTATTTTGTATTAGACCTTTGTGGTTGTTTTGACTTATACAATACTTCATTGTAATGCAAATCCAACAAAATGGCTATCTCAACTCAAATATAATGTTAATGTGAAACATTCCCTTTAAAGGGATAGTGCCACCTTGGGAGAATTTCTAAAAAGTAGCTTAAATGAATGCTGTGAATTAATTATCATGTATGCTCTTGCTCAAACTTACCCTGAAGCATGTTTCGGCAAAGCATTTTTTTTCCGATCCAAAACATTTGTCTCGATTGTGCACAGCACTATATATTTCAGTGATGCCGCTTCCATATTGCTTGGACTGTTGCTACAATTGGGCGCAGCTGTTTCAAACAAAGCAATGGATGCCCATTGGAGGCGAGCACTAAAAGCTGAATAATTCGCAGCGTTGGCCACCAGGACCGCCAGTGAGCCGGGGTACCTTTATGTCGCAAACAAATTTGTGTTCATGTATTTATTAATAAATAATTATCAATGAGTATTAGGCTTATTTTAATCTCTCTTTATATTATTATTAATAAATAAACAAATAAGTATGTTACGAAACAAATTATAAATCAATAGCCTGTTATTATATGCTTGCAACGTCAAAACTCACTGGCTCACTAGCGGTCCCTGACGGCCAATTGCTGCGAATTATCCAATTCCAGCGTTTAGTGCTCGCCGCCCAAAGCCGAGGCCCCGAGCCGTCCGTATTCGCCGCAACTTGACGTTGACAAGTCTGCCTGTGTTAGAGGGTAACGTCATTAATCTTTTTCGGACCAAAGTCGAGCCAGAGCTTTTGGGCCGAAATTGGGCCATTTGGGTTTTGTTACTTATAGATGAAAAGCTAAGATATGGTTGACAATATAATTAAACTGCAGTAACGCTTTTTATTTTAAAGTTCACTGACTGAATGGTGATCGTTTGAGTTGCAATATCATAGACCAATTTTTATTCGCAATAGAACGTGATTCAAAATTAGTGCGGAGGTCGACTCCAATTTTAAGAATGATTGCCAATCATTGCTGGTGCAAATGTATTTTTTTATCTAATGGGGGCAGTTTCGGAAACCAAACTTTCCAGGTGAAATCGGATACGCGTAATCTACCGATTGACACCAAAAAACTCGATATTGGTCTGCAAGGTGGCACTCTCCCTTTAATAGCAATGGCAGGATGCACAAAGTGGTCGTTCGTCCCTGTATATTTATATTAGAATCAAGAATGTCTTCAGTTCAAGGGAATTTATTTGGTAGATATTATAGATCCTATTAGATTAATGGCTAAGAACCGATTCTGAATCCTTTTTTCAGCTCCGATTTCAGTGGGTTGAATACGAATAATGCAGTGCAAGCAGAAGCGACCCTGAATCAGTTCACTTGAAATCAGTATTGAAGACAACACACAATAATTGTAATAAAATGGTTCCGACCAAGCATCCATTAACCCAATATTCGTATGGAGAGCAGCAACACGTGCGACATGACTGCCAGCTATCAGTGCTAACTGCAGAGCAGTCCCAAGTTACTTAGCTCAAATTCCCTTCTGCTCCTACGCCCGAGGTGTTTGTGCGGGCGTCCTTAGCCCGCTGAAGTGGCACCGCGCTGGCACCCCCAACTCGCCCTCGGCGCGGCAGTGAATGGACCCACTCGGCGACGGGGGGGGGGTCTGACGTCACCTCAAGCCAATGAGAGACGGGTCAGCGTACCATCGCTAGACTTGGAAAATATCCAGTCAGTCACTGGCGGATCCAGGGGCAAATGCCCCCCCCAAAACCCCGTCTCCCCGTCTCCCCCCCAAACCCCGTCTGAAATCGGCGCAAATTTACGCATTTCCTGATGTAGAAGGAGATCTACGCAATTTGTACTAAGGTCAGTTTAATTTTTAACGTCTAGCAATGCACAAGAGAGCGAAATCCGGTGATTTTTTTTATAATTTTGATGAACTTTTTCAAGGTGATGCCCCCCCCCCCTCCCATAGCGCCAAAAACTAAATCCTAGATCCACCAATGCAGTCGGTCTTCGACACGGCTACCAAAGAAGAGTGGACCAAAGTGGAACAGATGGATCAGTGAGTGAACCACTCAAGCGTGTTGCACAATGACAGCGATAAGAAGACGGAGGATGTGTATTTAAAGCCGATATTGGTCTATCATAGTGAATAAGCAAGCATGGCATCCGGCCCCACAGGGTGCAAGGTGTATATTATATATTATCTGAAGTTTTGTGAAATTCTGCAACGTGGACACTTAACAAGTTTTTCCGATGAAAATACACGTTGACTTTCTGCGAAGCGCTGCATTCAAAGTCCATCGGGCGAATCGTAAAACAACAAGGACCAATACAAGTGTAGGGATTTCTGCCGAGGCCCTGAAACGTGGCAAGACAGCATCGCCTCGGGTCTAGTTCGGAGTATTAAGTGTGCGTCTCAATCAAGACCAGCAGCACCATCATACGACCCATCTGATTCATCCTATCGCGTCTGTATGTGTGTGTGTGTGTGTGTATGTGTGTGCGCGCGCGCGTGTGCGTGTGTGTGTGTGTGTATATGTATGTATGTATGTATGTATGTGCGTGTCTCCTGTCCTTGTGACCGTGTCTGTCACCTTATCTGTATTATGTGTACATACACTACAGATAAGGCATACAACTAGTCATAGGTTTGTAAACAATCAGCGACCACGGACCAGAGATCACTCAGCAGACCAGTTTGATGATAACATCAAACAGAGGAAAACCACTGACTAAAAACTCCTCAGAACCACAGGCACTGTTTTTCACAGGATTGTACGGGATAGCGTAGTCACATAGCTATTTCGATGCGAGTGTTCAATCTCTTCCTGACGCTGCACCACGGTTCTGTCTTATTACGTTTATGCTTCACCTCTACGAGTCACCTTCACCTCACCTCTACCTACATAGCATAGCGCAACGTGCGTCTTTCTCACCCCGTTGATATGCTCCACCTCTTCATAAGGTGCCGCCGCGTAATGTGCATGTCCTACCTACCGCATTGATGTAGTTGAAGAGGCTGCTGCCATCGTAATGTGCATGTCCTACTACCCGGCATTTGATGTAGTTGAAGCGGCTGCTTGCCGTCGTAATGTGCGTTGTCCTACCACGCATCTTGAATGTAATGTTGAGAAGGCTGGCTTGGCCAATCGTAATTGTGCGTGTCCTACGCTAGATTGATCGTAGTTGAAGAGACCTGCTGCCGATCGTAATGTGCGTGTCCCCTACCCTACCGCATTGATAGTAGTTGAATGAGGCTGCTGCCGTCGTCAATGTGCCGTGTCCTACCTACCGCATTGTGTAGTTGAAGAGGACTGCTTCCGTCGAACCCAGGGCTGCCTCTCCGTCCGCAACGAAGACGCCGCTGGTCCTTGCAGAGTGGCGCCGTCCTGCAACGCGTCAGCGCGGGGCAAAACACCAACACCGAGTCGTAGACAGCGCCGGCTCAGCCTGTGACGAAGGGCAGATCAAGGTAGAACAGTCAGTACAACAGGTTCACCTCATATGCAGACCGGAGACCACCTCGATGGGCAGATCAAGACAGACCAGTCAGTACAACAGGTTCACCTCATATAGCAGACCGAAGACCACCTCGATGGGCAGATCAAGACAGACCAGTCAGTAGGTACAGCAGGGATCCGGTCACCTTACAGCAGACCGGAGACCACATTACATGCAGTGACGGATGGCAAATTCCAGCAGCTAGGAATTATGATCAAGTGCAACCACGGATTCAGGATCCCGGAATAAACACCGACATAAGAAGCTATGACCCTCAGCAATGCTGGACTAGGCATCTTCACCACACCTTTGCTGAAGCGTATTTCATTCAACTGCACCGCAGCCGTGACAGTGACTTGTCAATTTTTCCATTTTCTCAAGCGATCTTATTTGCTGTATACTTGATTTGGCGTATTCGTTAAGTTTCTTATAGACTGTTTTCATTAACATTATGGTAACTGGTAACATGTACGCGTGTAAATAGGCTTGCTGGTGTTTGCTAGAAACGCAGGGCTATACCAGTAAGACGCCTTAAGCGGCGAAGGACAAGCGAGTAACGAATATATCCCGCGTAAATCGTATAACCCGCCCAACGGAGGTTCGTTTTGTGCAACAGCATGCTTTTGAATTGTTTCTTTTGCTATATGGTTGTTTTTGCCGTCCGCAAAATAGATTCCGAACTAAATCGATACTTTGAACTAAATAGGTATTGCCAGCGTTTTTTCTTCATTTGCATTATATAAGCTTCATGTTTGTAGACAAAATTCATTTTGGGTGGGTATTGATGGATTTGAACTTGCCGCTTTAAAAAAGCTGCATTCATTTTTCATCGTTTTTAGGTACCTTTTGGTTGAAGCACGGCGGCTGTAAATGAAGGAAATATTCATAAAATCGGCAATGTAAATATTGACAGGCGGATTTTGGACAGGCGAAAGTACTGCAATTAAAAACCGGAAATTTTTGCAGATGCATTTTAAGAGACGGTCACACTTGGTCTTCCACAATTGGTGTTTGTTTTCATCGGCTTTCATGTCCCCATTGGTTGCTGAGAACTGATTTTACATTGTGAGCGTTATAAACACGAGTGAATTTGCGTTTTGTATAGCCAGTAAATTGCACGTTACGACAGGAGCACCGCTGAGTACGCTACCATGCAGTACGCTTGGCCGAGTTTTGTTTCTTGTCTCTCTAACAAAACATCTGTGTTTGATTCCGTAGTCATTTGCGACTGTGCTGATTGGTTGGCCCCTGAGATTGAGGGTTCCGTATTGGCACGGAACGATGTTTTTTGTAGTATTTCGGACGAAAGCAGCGGGTTTTGCAACAGTGCGGACGTGTGCAACGTGACCCAGGTGCTTTGGAGTCCTGTGCAATCATTGCCCAAAAGTGGTGTGGGTTCTCAAAACCACAACACTGACCCAAATTTCAGCTTAATAGGATCCCGCCATGCCGTTTCACCGCAATAGCAGGATAATATTTTCTGACAACCTGACCTGAAACGTGTAGCTGGCGGCACGTGCCACACGCTGTGAACCGATCACGTGAGAAAAATGTTCAACAGTCATATGTAATTGCATGGGGCTATCAGATGGCGAAGAACGCTATGGTCAAATCTTGACGATGAGGGTTTCAAAGATATAAGCTTATGACCACGGCCGTTCGGTCTGGCCAGCGTCGGGAGTCGGCTGCTTATAAATCTGAGCAAATCTGCGTATTCCATGAGGAACGGTCTTCGGCGCGCGGCCGTCCGCCTGCGTATTACCCTCGGTACCAGGGATGTTTATCTGCAAACGTTTCAGAATAAGGAAAACTAATTGTAAACATATGCGCATATCGCTGTTTTCCACCAGACTTCACAATGCTGAGGGTTCGCTGTGTGGGCTTATCTATAATGATAATCTGCCAGGTTGGGAGATGGATCAGACATGTTAGTGATGAAGATCAAGTACTGTTGAAATAGCCGACATCCTCACCAGCCGTTTCACCGCAATAGTGGCATCCTGGTCTGACACTTTGTGGTTTTCTAAGAAGCGTGCTGAATGTCTTCGAGGGTATGGTATGCTATCAGGCAGACATGCGCCTGGATCCCGGGATTCATCTAAGATCCGGATCTCTGTGTCATGTGTCCCGGGATCCACATGAGACACCAGATCAAGGTACACATGATAAGCTAAATAATCCACAAAAATCCCAGATCCTGATATATTGTATGCCGAAAGATCCACTGGGATCCCAGATCCAACTTTAGGATCCATGCACGCCTGTTAGTTTCCTCTTCTTGCTTATTGGATGAGGGTCATGAAGTGATTTTTTACGCCTAAAAAATTAAACGTGTTTTTATCGACTTTTAAATATACTACACTCACACATTATAGACCACCCTCCGTCCTAAAATTTACTCTTAGATTCTCTTTTCTTAGCACATTCTTGATTTTGTTTTGGTGTCGGCACGACCTTAGTAGATTATGACACCCTGTTCTTCTCTATATATCTCCCCTCGCCTCCCTGGGGAGTCGAATTTCCTCCCCAGGGAGGCAATTCGTCCCTCTCTACCTCCCCCTCTCCCTCCATCCCACCCTGCTCCTCTATCTACCTCCCCCTCTCCCTCTGCCTATCATCACCATTCACCAATCACCATTCCTCTAGTCATCACCCCTCCACTCTGCTTCTCATTTCTCTCTCCCTCCCATCTCCCTCTCTACCTCCTGTCCCCCGCAGGCGGCACCACGTCAAACGCTAACCAGATCCCGCGCTGTTAGGCAATCTATCTGACCGGCAGGAAGGACGAGCCGGAATCAATGAGTCGCCATTACCGCCGGGCTCTGTCAACACGATCTGTGTGATTTGACCCACACTGGCCGCCCAGTCAGTGAGACTCGGCCCACCACTGCAGATCACATGAACATCCGGCACCGACCACTGCCGGCGGCTGGCCGCCCCACTCTGCTGCGGCAGATAACCGTTCTGTTGTAAACATTGGAAGTTTTAAAACACATGACCAGGGGCGCAGCCAGGGGGAAGAGGGGTCCCGAGCTCCCCCGCCTTCATTGGGCCGACTTTTACAGGAACAAATTATCGGCTACGTCCCTGTTTGCGACTTTTTAGGGGCCCTGCAAAATATTGTGTCATAAATCCGGTGTAATATTTTTTTCAGTGACATTTTTCGGGGGACCTTACCGATGGGGCCCCTGGGGATGCCGTGAGTCGTGACCCTCCCTTGTCGGAGGTCTGGCTGCGCCTCTGCGCATGACGTCATTGCCCCTCGTTATCTACTTATTATTAACATCTCCGGGAGGTGTTATATAATGAATGAAAACAGTATTAATCTGAAACGCAGCTAACACTGCGCCCACTGACCTCAATGACGCCGGCCTTGGAGAGGATACTGTGACCAACTGGCTGGAACTGTTTCATCTGTCGCAGGATCTCCCGCACGTGGAACGAGTCCGACACCAAACGGAACGCCGTCATGTTGACGAAGTTATACTTGAAGTCCTCCAGGTCGAACGTCTCAATGTCCTGCAACAGCCCCGGACAGCGGGATCATTGGTATGAGTTGACAAACTGCACTGCACAAAGGTGATGATGTGCCCAGCAAACATGTGCCTGGATCCCGGGATCCAGCTACGATATGGATATCTGTGTCGGGTGTCCAGGGGTACACATGGACACCAGATCCATTTACAAAATCAGTCGAGGATCCACAAAGATCCAAGATCATGATGTATTTTATGCCGAGGAATCCACTGGGATCCCAGGTTTAGCTTCGGGATCCAGGCACGCCGGTAGGTACCTAATTCTTGCTAATGTTATTATATGGGGAAATTCAATATCAATATGCTGCTTATAGGTACAAGGTGATTGCGTTTACAATTTATCAACAAAATACATACAACAATCTACATAAGCAAAAAGAAAGAGACCACAAATTATTATGCCCAGTCGCTGCATCTTGTGTTTCAAGAACTGCGGCTCGTTTAAATTATAGATCCACTGAGATTCCAGATCCTGAAACATTTTATGCAGAAGGATCCAGAGGGATTTCAGATCTTCATGCATGTTACGCAGTTAGCAAGGCATGCGGGATGCAAGACGGGGAAGGAATCGTCTAAGGAACTATTTGACTGGGGGGGGGGGGGGGGGGGCTGACGTGAACCTCAATACCTACATACATTATTAAGCCGCCATTGACCGGGGTCTCAGCCGAACGTCATTGCCTCCTCATTATCTCCGGAACTAATGATCACAGCGACACGCACAAAGCGGATTTCGAAAGCTCTCAGTGAGACGAATCAAAAAAATACTATAAGTTTTCAAATTAAGGTGACATTTCAGGTCAAGGTCAGGTCAGAGAACAAAATCGAGGCATTTTAGTTTATGGGTTATACTTTCCATCTAAAGCATTTAATTGCGACTATGATCACCAAAACAGCTCACAGTGGTATAATACACATTATGCATGAGCTCAAGTGAGATTGTTGAAAATGGTCAAGGTCAAGGAGAGGTCAACAAAGATCACTATGCGTAAAAAATATACAAAAGTGATGTGACACATGTTTTATGGGCTACTTTACACATATACTTCGATAGTGATAGTCATTTTACCATTTGACCTCATTAATTTAAAGCTAGTGTCAAGCTCAGGTTACATAACGTCAAAATTTGAAATTGGTAAATATTGAAGAAAAATGCTTTAACACGCGCACTGGAGGGGGGGGCACTTTTGTGCCCCCCCCCACATGTTTTTAGTGAATATCTCAAAAACGAAGCGGCGCAGGGCGGTAATGTTTGTGCGACATTTACGGCAACACAATAGCGGATCGCTTTGACGTGAACAAATCGAATTTCGGTCGGTAAAGTTTATTTGAGATTATTAACTGGAATTGAATCCAAAAATGGCGGCCAGAATCGAGGTCGTGCGAAGCTCGAGGTATTCTTCGGAACAGAAAGTCAGGGCATCGGGACGATTCAAACGCCCATTTGGTGCCAATGTCTATTTCATCCCCAAACGGAACTTAAGACACATTTGCAGTTGACTGTTGAACGCTCACAGAGGTCACATCTCAAAAAGGTGACATTTGGCCCGATTTTGACCTTCATTGACTCGTATGACCTTTAAGATATTGCCCTAAGGTAACACATAGCAGAAAATGTAGATTCATCAAGCACTAACTACCCTGGAAAGTTTGAACGTTAGCTATCATACTTTCAGAGATTCAAGGGGGCACTAAAGTGCCCCCCCTCCAGCTGCGTGTTAGTAACCATAACCCCTCTCCAGTGCGCGTGTTTGAAGGGGCACTGCCTTTTTCCCGGATGATATTGCAAACAGGCTTACACGTGCACTGGGAGGGTATGCCCTAACACCCACTGGAGGGGGGGGGGCACTTTAGTGCCCCCCGTGAGATCTCCGAAGTATGAGAGCTAGAACGTTCAAACTTAATGGGTAGCGTAGGTGCTGTGATGATCTACATTCTCTTGAAATTTTCGTGACTTAAGTCAATATCTTAAGGTAAACGAGGTCATGAAGGTCAAATCGGGCCAAATGTCAGCCTTTTTTGAGGATTTGACCTCTTGTTTGAACGTCACAACGTCAATGCAATGTGTCTGAAGTTCCGTTTTGGGATGAGATCGACACTGGCTACCAAAAAAATGGCGTTTGAATGCGTCCGATCTGATCTGTTTTAGTTCCGAAGATATGTTCGCCGTACCTCGGATTCTGGGCCGCCATTTTGGGAATTCAATCTATTATAACCCAAAATTTACCGATGATTTCGATTTTTCTTAGTCAAACGATCCGCTAATTGTGTTGCCGTAAATGTCGCTCAAACACTACCGCCCTGCGCCGCTTTCGTTTTTTAGATATTCAGCGAAAACATGTTGGGGGGCACAAAAGTGCCCCCCCATCCAGTGCGGCGTGTTAAACAAGGCCTAAGGACCACTTATTATTTTTAATTGCCATTAAACTCTTATCCAGAAAAGCGCAAATAACAAAAAACAATCATTAATTTCATTATCTTATAAAATCTAAAAACTGTTAACGATTTATACCCACACTACGTACTGGAAAGCGTTTGCTCACGTTAACTGTATCACACGAGAAAGGGATATTAATGACAACCTGCAGCTGAGCGGGCCGCTTAAATTGGCGACGACTTGGAATTTTTGATGGGAACGCCGGAACGTGCCCGCGCCTTTTAATGACATTGGTGGGTTCCGTGTCCTAACTGAATCATAACCACCATGGCATTCTGGCTGAGCATTTGAGTCGTTGGCCCCCCAATGGGAAGAGCATCGAGAGAAACAAGACCTCTTTCATGCATTTGTGTAGATCCTCGGAATCGGAGGGACCAATCAATAAGAAAAACTCGGCGAGAAAAATTCATCAACTGCTGAGAATCGAAATCCTTATCGTAAAAGTAAAAAAAAAAATGGAAGCAAATCCTTTTCTTTATCGTAATGTTTTCCCTTCATGATATATTGAGCTTAAATAGGCATAATAGACATGAAATGTTTTCTGACATTACAAATTTGGGAGAATGGCTTGAGCAAAAAATTTTCCTATTTCATCGTTGGCTCAAGGCTGCAATTAAATGGTTATTTTGGTACGGCGTAGTGGTGGCGGACTCGTCGATACTCAATGGCTGGAAGACGAAACAGCTGAACTTCTTATAGAAACGCCGATATTGGGCGACCTGGGGCGCGCGTGAGTATGTTAAAAAAAGAACGGACTTAATGGTGGACTGGTAGTCCAATTCGGCATGTTCACTTTTAACATATCAAATATTATCTCATTTGAGTGGACCTAAGCTGGCCTCCCTCTCTAAGCGCACGTGACTTTTGTCTTAGAAACAATGTGTTGGCATTCATGGCTTGAGTGCATTGGTCATTAAATAAATTAAAAACAAATTTAAAACAAGACGTCACAGGATCGATACTTGGTCAGTAAAGTACTGTTTGAACGTGTTCAGGTTAAAGTACTTTAATTCGATCAGTCAGTACAAAAAAACGTTACGTCAGTAACAGAAGTGGAACTTTTTAGAATTTGTATTTGGTTATGCTTAATGCTGTGCGGTTCCACTTATCAAAATCAAGCGGTTTTATCAACAGCGCGGGCGGGCTGTTAGGGTGGATGGAGTAATTTGGACTCTCATGTCATATTTTTCCTAAAATAACTTATAAACTCATGCCAGCTAAGCGACGGTGTCAAATTATAGCATTATTCTTAGGAGTGCATTCTGCAATTAATATCGGCGTTTCTTTCGGTCATATGATCTATAATTCTACTGACAAAAAATTATTCGATGCATACATTGGGATATAAAACGTTTTATTATTTAAAATGACGTCATAAATTCATATCACAATTTATTGGTGAGAAAACGGATAACAATGTGTTGAAGAAGATTGAATGAAAATGAGGTTTTTTTAAAAGCTAATATGCAAAATATTCAAAAGAACAATTCAATTAGAGCGGAGATTAGTTCACCTTTTTTAAATAAGGATAACTTTTTGAGTTTTCTGAGAATATTAGGCAATTTGGTGGGCTATGGCCGCATCGATTTAATGGACTCTGGTGGCACAGTATTTGTTCGTTTTTGCGCTTTCCACATCTTCCAAAGAAAAAACTCTTATTAACTTTAAATATTCCAGTCCCCTAAAAAGTCGGACAGGCGTATACCGGTTAATCAATCGCTGATTGGTCATGATTTTAGGCTGATTTGAAGTAATGATTATGACGCACAGAATGACGTAGCACTTGGCGGAAGGTATAAAGTACTGGAAAAATAAACATAACATGTATGTAGTACCATAACAACAGATTAATCGCGGCTCCTTTATTCGCTGTTTTACCTGTCACAGAAAATGATAACTTTGTCAGGTAATGCTATATCATACGGGTGATTTCTGCACTGCCTTCTAACATCTTCTTGGTAAACATTTTTCTACAACAAAGTCTGTAGCGTATGCGTAGCGTGTCAGCGCTGGTGACGAGTCTCTTCCATGGCCCTGCCGCCGAGTAAAAATGGTTGCTCATAGACTCCCTCCCCCCACTCAAATGAACCCCCGACTGCACAGTTACGCGCGTGCCGCTGTTTGTTGGCGCGCCCGCGGCGGCGCCAGCCCGGCGGAAAAAGAAACTTGTTGACACCTCTATGGCCTAGACCAGCACGCTCCAGAGCAACGGAAGTGAGTGAACCCGGATGCGGACGGACATACTAACTACAGAACTTCATAGTTTAAATCTAATAGTGAGAATACCCTATTAACAGCAAGTATTGTGGGATGGGTCGGGTTCGTTCGGAAAGTTATGCGTTGAATGTGATTTTCCGGCATACTTCAAAGTATTTGGGCAAGTATCTACGTGTATAATGACACGATCTTACTAATAATGAGTTGCCGTGGCTCTCCTCAGGGACGCTTGATATTCGCTTAACTTGAGGAAAGAAATATGAATTACTCACAAATAATTGACATTTTTTATTTGTTTTTCCTTCCGCGTAAATAATAGGTTTTTTGAACTTACTAGTAATATGATACACTAATTCTTGTTTCTCATCTTCATTTTCCTGATTTTTCCCCTTTTTTTTTCAAGGTGAACTATTCCCTTTAATTCAACAAAGCTATCTTGAATTTGCGAAATTTTGATTTTGTATCCTAAAAATACAAGTGTTTTCAGAATCTCTTCCACAAAATCGATTTTTTCAAGATAATCTGAATCGTAATGCATATGAGAGAACTAAGTATGAAAGATACCCAAACCTAATTTTAAAGCAATATCATTGTTTTTTTACTGGTTTGCTAAGTATAAGTAACTTATGATGTCATTACAAAATTGCTTTTGTTGACCAGATATAGTCAAATGAATGTCAGTGATCAGATGTATTATGAGATAAAACTGGTGTAGAAACATGCCTTGTTCATTTAGGATAGTTAAATTCAAAATTTGGCCTTATGTGATTAAATTTGGCCTTATATGCCTTCAGGGGTGGATCCAGAACGGTAGTTTGAGAAGGGCCACTGCACCGGTGGCTTAGGGAAAATCTAAGAGGTCTCACATAATTCTGAAAACTCATCGGATTCCAATTGCTTATGCATTGATAGCTGATTTCAAACCAACTTTCCTTTGTAAAAGTTGTTTAGATTTTCTTTTATATCAGGAAATGTGTCAATTTTGCTCCGATTTCAGACGTTATTGGGGGACATGACCGGATTGCTCCCCTTCTCCGCGATCCACCTTACCTTGACCTTTTATGGTGTCAGGTTGTGAAATTGGTTGCTTCTATCGATTTACATGTGTAAAATAACCCATAAAACATATGACTTACAACTTCCGAAGACCACTTGCCAACTATGACCTTTTTGCGACCAGGTCTTGACCTTAACTTTGCTTACAATTTCACGTTTACTTAATGTGAGAGATGCAGTATACCTTTGCGAGCATTCTGTGTGATAATAGTCTCAATCTAAGGCTTTAGATGGAAAGTATAGCCCAAAAGCACACATATATCGATTTTGATCTTTGGCCTGACCGTAACCTAACATGTGAACTTATTTTAGAACTTCGGGTATGCGTTAGATTTTTATCATTGAGAGCTTTCGATCACCACCTTGCCCGTCTCTCTGCAGTCATTGGTTCAGAAGATACGAGGGCGGTAAAATCCCCCCCCCCCCAGCACTGCGCGTTCGGCTGGAGGCCCCAGCGCCGCGCGGGTTAAATTAATTATATTTGATTGCTTGCATTTAACAAAATAGGTAATAGTTTTCCTGAATTTTGGGTTAAAAGAAAATCCGAGATATATATTTTGTAGACCTTGCGATTTGCTAGCTGTTGACGTTTTGGATTGCATTTTTATTAAAAAGTGGCATTTGTACGGTCAGTTAAAGTTTAGCTGATTTTATCGTCAAACTCGTGAGTAGCGTCCAGCGACGTCACTAAATTGGCTATATTAAAGAGCAAATTTCAACAAAATTGCTGAATTCTTGCACAGAATATGTAAAATTGACGTGGAAAAACATACCCAAAGTATCAAGGTAATAGCGTCATTGGGTTTTAAGCTATCCGGCGAAAGTTCGTCAGGTGGTCAATATTTATCCTGTCTGGTTAATGGTGGGTTTGCAAGTTCATTTACTCTGATTTGTTTACATTACAACGAAAAATAAACATTTATTTTAAATACGTATTTCGTGAATATCAATAGACGTATAACATGAAGTTGTTTTTGCGTCGTACTCCGTGCGGTGCAGGCATACGCCGGTCGGGCCAGATTTGGGACCTCTTAATTAGGTTAGGCTTCTCTGCTTACCTCTGCCAAGCCTCACCACACCACGTATGTTGAGGCCCTCGGGGGATAATGAAACGCTATATAATACGCATATGAAACACTACTATTAAGACAATCTGTCGCCAAACAATACAAAATAAGTGTTACAAAATGTCCCAAATGTACTTGCTGGCTCATGCTGTTGCCGCTCAAGACAACAAAAGCGTTAATCCCGCATTTTAGGCTGCTGGCGCCGGTCGAGCTGCCCCCCCCGCAGTGGCCGAATTTCAGCTCGACTGGGGGCTGGACCTATGATTGGGGTTGGGGGTTGCCCCCCCCCACACTTAAAATGTTAGACGAGTCCCTGATGCATGATATGCCTCATCATCCTCATGCATTATATGCCGTGGGATCCACTGGGATGCCATATCCAACTTCGAGATCCAGGCAAGGGCACCAGACAAGTCTGATGCCCAGTCAGTTTAGTTTCGTTTGATCATGGATGACAGCTGGATTGGAAACCTCCCGCCCGTGGCCGACCAAACGACATACAGGAAACTGCCGCAGCTTATCATAGAACGACATACAGGAACCCATTTGGCCGGCGCTGTCGCCCATGGTACAAGGCGCAGACGGCGAGTTTCCGATCCATACGTAGTATATCTCATCCATGGTTTGACGTTTATTCCCTTTCTGCCTCTGTGCTGCAGCGTGTGTGGACGACACTGTGGATGGTGTATCCTGTGGGGGATGGATGAGGATGTTACGAATACATCACTGCTGCCGCTGAATATGTATGGCGCGACAGGGTTATTCGTGCGGCGTCCAATGCGAGGTTGATTGACTGGACGCGTGCAGGAGCGTCGTGGGTAATCTACCCCGGAGCGATATCAGGAGATAATCTGCTGGAGGTATCCAACGGAGACATGCGTCAACATTATACGGCTTTGTGTCATCAAGAATATGTATATCGTGTGGAAAATCACGAGAAACGCGAGTTTGCAAATTATCCTGAACATGGCATTATCTCCTGCAAGGCTCGAAATCACCACAGTCCTCATGAAAAGGTAAGCAAAATTGCCTCACAATGTCATCACTGAATCGTAATCACCCATCGTCTCCCACTCGTCACACCCATCATCCCCCCATCGGCCATCCCCATCATTTCCGGAGGTCCCCGAACCTCCAGCAATAGTTCCAGCCCGGCTATCTTGGCGCAGTTCCTGTGGTAAGGCAGACTGCAGGAAGCTTGCCTAACGCTCGGGCACCCCCTGCCCCGTACGCACTCCTACATCCTTCCTTCCGCTCAGCTAGGTCGAGCCGACGCGCGGGAGCGGAGCGCTGGGCTGCCAGCTGGGCTGGAGGGGGTCGGGGTGGAGATTATCCCGGCCCACGGCGGCCGGCTGGCCACCGCGTGTCTCTGACTGCGATGATGCAGTGGAGTGTGAGCCGGCCGGCGCTGTCGCCCGGTGCCGCGTGTCTCTGATAGCCGCCTGATGCAGTGGACTGAGAGAGCGGCAGGCAGCGGATCGCCCTCATATCCGGGGCAGAGGCGCGTCACGGGGCCGCCCCGGAGCGCCGGCCGCCAGGGTCGCCAGCTCTGATGAGCAGCAGCGGCGACGGGGCTCAGGCTGGTGTGATGGTGAGATGGTGCCCGACAGGCTGGTGTGATGGTGAGATGGTGCCCGGCACTCGGCAGGCTGGTGTGATGGTGAGATGGTGCCCGCAGGCTGGTTTTGACCCTAAAAATAATAATAACTATTTTTTTCAATTTACCCACAAGTCCGAAATTTGTTTCAAGATTTAAAAAAATAATACATTTGAGAGAACTATAGCATAAAAGATGCTCAAACCAAATGTCAAAGCAATATCTTTATTTTACAGTGACTGATTCTTCTCGAAGTATAAGAAACTAATGACGTCTTTGTTTTGAAATAACATTTATTTTTATTTTTTACCAGATACATATAAACAAATGCCATTGCTGTATATCAGACAAAACTGGTCTAGAAACATGCATTGTTCATTCATATTCATCAATTTCAAATTTTGACCTTAGATGACATGACCTTGACCTTTTATGGTGTCAGGTTGTGAAAATGGCTGCTGCTATTGAATTCTACGCGTAAAATAATCCTTAAAACATGTGTCGCAAGACTTTCGTTAACCTCTTGGTAAGAGTGACCTTTTGTGACCTGATCTTAGCATTGACCTTCGCTACCAATTTCATTTTTACCTAATGGAGGATATGCAGTAACCCTTTGAGAGCTTTATGTGCATTAATAATAGTATTAATCGAAGGTTTCGAATTGAGAGTATGGACATATAACTCAAATAACTTGATTTTTACATATGACCTGACCGTGACCTGACATACCACCTTACTTTAAAATGTCGGGTATGCGTTAGATTTGTATCACTGAGAGCTTTCGATCGATGCCTTGCGTGTCTCGCTGCGGTCATTGGCTCGGAAGATACGGGGGTAAAATTAACACCCTCTACGCCGCGCGTTCGGTTGGAGACCCCTAAGCCGCGCGGGTTGACGCATAAATTAAGCACTTCGCTTTTACATGATGTTTTATTATTTCTGAAAAACTAAGCACTCTTTTGATATCATAAATGATGTGGGACGTGGATGCCAAGTTGACTGACCAGTCCCAAATGTGCATGTTTGTGATAAACGTAACGCTTATTCGAATAACTAGCTGCGTGACAATGCAGTTCTTCTTTGTGTTTTGATAAAGACATTATGGAAAACTACAAAATAGCTTTTGCGGCAGTTCTTTAACACGCACACGGTTAAGGGTGATTTCTGACCCCCCCCCCCCTCCGTCCGGTTTTTCATGAATAGCGGAAAAATGGCGGCGCGCAGCGCCTCAGAAAGGATAACTCGGTAATATGGGTGGTTGATATTTTTTCTGGGAAATATGTAATGGCAAGTTCAACTGTGACAAATTTCGAAGCATAAAACACTGTTCAATATGTAACTGCCCCGTGATTCTGATACTTGATATGGTAAGAGTCGCAGAAAATCAGAGGTGTCACGTCCAAGATACAATGGGCGGGATTCGTTCGCCTATATGTCGTTCGTGATAAATCATATAAAGACCTGAAAATAGTGACATATAAGCAATTTTGTGATCAAGATGTGTATTGGATAAGACATTGTCATAGACATTTCGTCATGGCGGATGCAGGAAACATGACAGATAACCTACTGTCATCCAAATTATCATTATTTTACTCGGTGGTGAATGAAGCGAAAATGACAATAGGTAAATGTGCGAAGTCACTAGGCTGTAAATTTGTGTTTTATCGAGAGTTAGATCAAAATATTTTCACATCTCTGGTATGTGTTATGAGCATCTCTAATAATACCTACCCACTGCAACTTTAAATTAAATCTGCATACTCACTGCGTTAGTACATAGGCATAGCTTCCACAGTTGAGAGTAATATGATAAGGGTTTTTGCATTAATGTTTTGGATTTTCGATTTTGCATATTTTCCTTTTGCACAAATTATTGTATACAAAGGCGGTTCCAACACGGCAAACAGCATGTTCGGAATATGTAAGAAATAGAAGACGTTGCCACTTGGCATTAATTTGATTATCTTAATCATGCCAATGACTGTCAATTGTGCAATCGCTGCATAACCCCTCCCAACCCTTTATTTTAATGCAGTGACAGTGTAAGAAGGGAAACTGTGGAGAAATCAGCAACAACAACTGAGATGTGCGCTTGTCAACCCTCCCCCACTTGCGTAATTTACATTATATGCGTGTATGCTGATGCAAAAGTATAATATTTGATGGAAACACCTTTTACTTTTGTGTGCAAAATCAGGTATGTAACTGTTACTGTCAGATAGCTAATTGAAATATATAACTTTGTCTTCCAAGAATGCCTGTTGCAGCGTGGCTTCTGTCTGAGGCTATATGTAACTTCGAAACTGAAAGTCACATCAAGCTAATTTTCACATAGTCAAAGTAATATCTACAAAATTTGAATTTGCCTCATACTCAGGGCCCATGATATTTATTTATTTATTTATTTATCAATATCGCCGACGGGATGACCCATTAATGGACGAATTCAAAGTTTAAAACGGACCCCTTAAACCAATAACCCCTTCAACCAATTTTGAACAAGAACAGAGAGATGGGAGCGTTCATGACTCAAGAAAATGTGGCCCATATTCCATTTAGGTCAAAAATGAACGCACGTGCATGTGGTCAAAGCTTCCCGGAGCTCCCCTTCGCAAGGCAACGCAATAAAATCACATACCATCTGCAAGGGAATAAGTCAGCGAAGATCTTAGGAGAGGCCACCATTGGTGCAATGTGGTGATTTTTTTCTGCCTTTTTTATGACGATGTCACAAGCGTTGTCGATGCTGCAAAATGTTTGAGATGAACACCCATCATACTGTTAGGGTCAAAGCAGAATCATAGGTCCTTCTCCATACCGGAGAAAGGAAGTCTATGGCAAAACGGAGAAGTCTATGGCAAAATGTAATTATAGGCTACGCAATTTGTTGTTATAACCATAATAGCCGTTTTCACGATGGCTTATTTTGCGCGAAATGTTTTAAAACATCTTAAAAATGTTTTAAAATGTTTCAGTAGTAGCCGTCTTCACGATGGACAAATTTGCGATAAATGTTTTAACCCTCGCTCTACGGGTTGCTCTACGCCTTGTACGGTGCCGTAGGGCCAGGGTTAACACATTTTTTTCGCAAATTAGTCCATCGTGAAAGCGGCTACAACTAAAACATTTCAAAACATTGTAAAATGTTTTAAAATATTTCGCGCAAAATAAGCCATCGTGAAAACGGCTAATATTTCATTATATGTGCAGATGTCCCAGGTTATGCATCTATCTGGCGAGTTATAGAACACTAATATCGTCCCAAATTTTCAGAGCAAAATGTCGCATTCAAAACACTGATCAAAGCACGCTGTTCATGCATTTGCACTGGGTCCATCCCTTTCTAAATATATTAATGCATGATATTTCTAAGCTAGTTGGAGATTTTTCTCAAATATTCAATGATCAAATTGTGTTTGGTGACGGTTAAATTTTGCAATATTTGGCCACCCGCGACACCGAGTTTATCCTTATGTGCGCTGCCAAATTGAGCAAACTCGTTATTTTTGTTTTGGCATCAATTACACACATTGTCAGATTCTTTTTTTCTTTTTACCTCGGGTCATCTCAGATCAGGTCATCAGGCCAGGTCACGTGACCCCATCTCCAAAAAGTTTACGGCCACAATTTTTAGACCCCAAGCCGCGCGTGTGTTAAGTATTTCCATACTCGTTTTTGACACTTGTTCATGTTCACCCATATTTGTTTGAGCCTCGAGGAACATATACTTACAAATGTTGTAAAAAGGTAGTGGTACTTGTAATCGTTCATTTGAAGTTGTAATATCTGAAACGACAAAAAGCAAGGTCAATGAAGGACATTATCTTGAGTTAAGCATCATGCAGCGTATAAAACTCAGATATTAACCCAGTCGTCACCTTATGAAATTAAGGGGGCAGACATTCCTAATTCGATTCTTTCTATGCAACGCCCATATATGGGCGCTACAATATTAACTAGTGAACTTTTTTACAGTGTATGGCGTAATGTAAAATCTAAAAATGTTAGGGGGACGTGTCCCCAGTCCCCTCGTCCCCCCACCTCCGATACACATAATGTTAACTTGCCATATTGACTGGGATAAATATTGTCATCTGAAGAACATTTGCAATAATTCTTGTCAGCTATATGTAAGATTTTAGGGTCATGCTTAATGTGTTTACTTATACTCATTTTTTATAGTCTTATATGTATACTTTTTCAGAGTTTCAAGAGTTAAAATACAACATGCTAATGATAAACAAATGCGGCGCTCATCGTAGCGCCTTCTCGAGTCTTCAGTGAGACAAAAGTGATGTTGTATTCTTGACAACTTCACGAAATGTCTCGTGCATGTAATACAAGTGCTATAAAACATGTGCCGCACGAATGTTAGCCATAGCTCTGGTAGGGGCCATTTTGACCCCCCTTGAGGTTTTTCCGGAATAGCGGGAACACGACTGCGTGCAGCGCCATCAAATTTTGTACATCTATTTGCACATCAATTACTCACACTTTGTATAAAAAATGAACTTCAGGTCATCACAGGTCAGGTCACCAGGTCACGTCAAGTGACCTTGCCTTCCTAAATGTTTGTGATCGTGCCAAAGCCGCAGTTTTTGTCCGAGATATTTGAAACTGGCATGATTTCATAAGATCACAAATTCTTACAATTGGTGAATCTCGAATATTTGTATCTGTGACCTAAGGTCAGGACAATTTCCTGACCTCCCCATCATAAATGAATGGGAAACTAAACAAATGATTCCTTTTCAGACAATATTCATTGAATCAGGCAGATTCTTTCAGAATCATGTTATTTTAGCTCATTCTGGATGACCGAGGTGCAATTGTTGCCAGTGATCTCTACAAAGTCATCTGAGGTCATCTGAGGTCATCTGAGGTCATCTGAGTTCATCAACAATGATTTGCTAATAACTACTGATATAATAACGATAGAGACGGGCGGATGACACCACTGCGTTTGTCTTGTCTGTCGCGTCGCCTCATATCCAGCATGACCTACCTGAGTCACTAAATGACCTTGACCTGAAGTCCAACTTTGAAATTGTTTTAAACCAGGTCACCAAATTAATTTGTCAAAGCGCTTTGACCACACAAACACTGTGGTGTTAAAATAATTGCTTTGTCGTTTTTAGATAAAAAGCTATTCGGAAAAACAAGTTTGACCCAAAATTACATTTTTGACATTTGATGACCTCTGGAGCATTAACTGTTGACCTAAACTTCAATTGCGATTTCATTTTTCAAGAGCTTTTGATTGTTTTTTTTTCTTCTTCTTCTGTTTGTTCTTAGCTATCATAGTTCCCGAAATAATTGGGGGCTGTTCGAAGCGAAGTCCAAAAACTGGAAAATTTGACATTAGATGACCTCTGGCGACCTCAATATTGACCTGAGCTAAAAGTTAACTCTTCAACTTTGAATTTCCATGTCGAGAGCTTTAAAACGTTATTGTCCGCGTCTTTCTATTCCTGGTAGTTTTCTAGTTAGACGGGAGAGTCATTTGACCCCCCCCCCCATGGCGAAGTTGTCTCCTACCACCACCACTCTCCCAGGCCCAGTTGTCTCCCAGGCCCACCTGGGCGCGGGTTAGAGCACGAAAACATGATGTCTTCCAGTGCGGTGGAAATAACTTACCGCTCTCAGGAACGCAGGCATGGACTCTGCCTTCGTGTCCACGATTAGGTTGAATATCTCTCGCGACTTGACTTCCTTCAGAACTCGTCGAAATGTGTCGGGAGACCCCTGGCGGAGAGCGATCTCGATGTCGATATTGGACGGCGTTCGTATCAAATCTTGCAGCTTGACTAGACCTGCGGAAATCGTCAATTTAGGTTAGATACTGCAACGTAAATATAGCTGCAGCAGCAGCAGCGACCAGTGGGCAGCAGTCACAGTGTGGTGAGTGCAAGAGCATCGTGGGAAATTAGCTGCAGATTAGCCGACTATGACGCACTTTAGGTGGCATGTTGCTCTTCCTATAATGTAACGTGGCTGTCATGCGAAAGTGTCAAAGCATGGGTGTGCTCATCTGATGACTTAACCCTATTCCCTGCGGGCGGCCAGAATTACGTTAACCTACGGGGGGGGGAGATTCCGCCCCCCCCCAAAGATCTCGAGAACCGCTCGGCCGATTTCGATGGGCCGAACACCATTCGATTCGTCGTGACAAAATCTTTCTTTTTGGATCCAGAAATTGCTTTTTTGCTCTAAAATGGGGGCCAGGGGGCAAAAAATACGAAAATTTGTGTGTTTTTTTGAAGGTCAATGTGTGTGCCATGTGAATTCGACCGATTTGCGTGCAAAAAAGAACGCTTTGAGCTTCCAATGTAGTTTTCAATGTGTTGAAAGGGAAAAGTACAACGAAAAATCAAGGCGCCACTCAGGTATAAAAAATGGGAGATTTTGATGAAAAATATGTGCTTTTTCATTGTGTTTGGGGACCGTGGGAACGTTAACATGTTGCCCTTTGTTGATGTTATTTGTTAAATGCAACCAATTTGTGGTATAGCGGATTCAGGGCAAACAACGTGGGGCACATGTGCGGAACGGCCTTTTATCATCTTGATTATTTGAAGTTGGGCTAATTGACGAGAATATCGCCCCATTTTAGTACCTGAGGTGCGCCTCTGCCCCCAAAATAATGTATAATCCAATTTGTATGAATGTACAAAGCATCGACTAGTTTTCTTGGCGCTTTTATCCCACCCGCAAACTACGAAGGAAGTATGCGCCGCACACCCGCATTCGAAACGACCTCCCAAAAACATGACCCTGGAGCCGCCTCTGCTGGACCGATTTTTTTCAAAAAATTTACAGAACACGCGTCATTCATATTTAGGAAAAGTCCGAAAGTTTCAAGACATAGACGTAACGGTTCAGAAGCGGCGTGCGAAAAACTACCGGGGGGGGGGCAGAATCTGCCCCCGCAGGGTATTTTTTTTTTTTTTTTAACTTAGAGAATTTAACCCCGCAGGGTTAAATTAAATAAAAAAACCCCGCAGGGTTAAATTCTCCAAAATGCAATTTCCCGACAAATATCTAGCCAATCAAAATTTGTTTCCATGTTGTTTGCATCAATGTTATCCTTGTGGCACTTGGTTCAGCTACTAATCATAATACAAACATGATACACAATGTGTCATAGCTGGAAGCCTGCAGGGATCTAATGCTATGCCGCGTCAATCACTGGCGGATCCAGCCGGCGTTTTTTTTTGGGGGGAGGACAAATAGGTAGGAGGCCAAATGAGGTTCATTTTTCCGAAATAGCAGACAAACGGCGGCGCACCCAGTTGTGTCACCAAATCTGACACAGCTGTTTAGGAATTAATTACTCACATTGTGTTACATTTTTAACTTTTCGAAATCTCAGGTCGGGTCACCGGGTCACGTCAAGCGACCTCACCTCCAAAAAAGCTCGTAGTCGTTAAAAAATCACGGGGCTTGACTGACCTGAAAACTACTGTATTTACGCAGGTCATAAGTATGTAAAACAAGAATATTTCAAATTTTGTATTAGGTATATTGGTGAGTGGTAACCTATGGTTAGGTCAATTTCGTGACCTCAACGTTATGTCAACAGCAAAATATACAAATGCTTCCTTTTTAGAGGATCACTGGCGGATCCAAGGCGTTTTGAATCTACTCGTCCGATTCTAAAAAAAATAAAACGGCCTTCGATTCCCCTCGACACGATCTACATTTATAAAAACATCAATCGTTAATAAGGGGCAACGGGGCCAAAAACTTCAAAAATAAGAGGTATGTTTTATCCAACACAGCTGCTACATCAACCGATTTTAATGCAACTAAAAGGGATCAATAGACATTGAGTAGGAGATTGATATTTGTTGAGAGTTTTGCAAATTCAAAAATAATAGGCGTGTGCAAGTCAACAAATTGGGGGTGAAGTAATTGCGTAATTCAACCGTTTTTGTGATGTTTTTTTTTTCTGGATAAATGTAATGGTTCGTTTCGTTATTTTGACATCAGACAAAACAGTTATTAAGCATATGTTTTGTCATAGGCGGTGCCAGGTTACCGAAAAAGGGAGGCCAAATATAAATATTCACCGGAGTCATGTCGCTACCAAGCGAAATCAATAAGCTACTGATAATAGATGGTTCCGTTTTGAATTTTTTAATTCAACATAGGCGTATCTAGGATCCAAATTGGGAAGGTGCAAGACCTTTTTATAGGAATATTTCCCGCTATAATAATACTTACTATTGTCAAATTATTTTAAGTTGAATGATGAGTAACTGGAGCATTTTTGAAAATAGCACGCGCTATACGCAAGTTGTTACTTGAGATACTGGAGCGGCCAAGGGTGACGCACACTGGTGCAGCATTGAGTGAATGATTATAAAATACTATGTCTATTTTTGTAAGTCGACTTATGTGACTGGTGTCTTGAATATAGGACGCACAAAGCAAGTTAATCTGCTAATAGATTAGCCATAATAGTTGACTTCAGTAGATCGGTTTTTCCCCAAGGCAACAAAATGTTGTTGTTTTTCTAAATGTATATTTGACATTAATTCAATCAATGCTGCACCAGTGTGCGTCACTCTTGGCCAGGGGCGTCGCCACAGGGGGGACGGGGGGACACCGTCCCCCCAGCCGTTAGGCTGAGGGGGATTATCCCCTCCAGTTTTGGACAGTCTCCCCAGGCATTTATCCGCACTTCACTCGGAAACAATGCATTTTTTCAATATCGTATGCGTTTGGAAAAGCATGTGCTCGGCCTTTTTCCCCTTTTTACTTTTTTCCCTTTGAAAGGGAATTTGTCAGCAATTTAAATAAGAAGCCGCAACACGAAGCTCACGAAGCATGAAGGCGCGAATGGGCTCTGTGGTTGTTTACGGCACACTTTGTGTACTGTTTCCTATCAAAAAAAATAATTGTCTGTCTGTTCTGTGCTGTCCCATGGGCGTCGGGGCGGGGGGGGACGGGGGACGCGTGCCCCAGTTAAAACAAATTGAGGGGACGTCCCACCAAAAGGAGTTACTGGACTTTTTTCTCTCTGAATTCGTGCAAAGAAAATTGAAACCTAAACTTTAATTTTCCGGGTAAAAAAAAGATCACTTTAACCCTATCAGGGGCGTAAGCCGCAATTTTTTCGAGACAGGTGCATGCCGGGTCGGGAAGGGCCATCACAGGGGGCCAGTCCCAAAACTATCCGACGTATTGCGATAGTTCAATAATCGAATTTCAAAAGTTCCTTCTTGGTATTGTTATGCACATACTTCTGAGAATTTAAACCATTTCCAGTCTTCAGCCAGGCCTGAGAGAGCCCATTCCAAAGGCCTGAGAGGGCTTAAAGGGGTTCTTTCTCCTTGTCATAGGTCTTCTGATAGACTAGGAGGGTCGCTTGTATTGTGTTAAAGGGGCTTTGATCAGCTCAACGGCTTAGTCAGGAATTTGGCCCAAGGAATTGATTCTATACTCTAAAGGTCCTCTGAGAGCCAGGTCAAACGGGATGAAAGGGCAGGGGTCCTCGCCACTGGGGGGGGGGGGGGGGGCAGCAGGGACTCGCCCCCATCGTAAAAAGTGTAGGGCTGTCCCGCTAGAAAAGCTGCGATTAGGTATTTAGGCTTAAGAATCTACATTATTTTCCAAATATGTTTGTCATCGCTCAAAACGATGCGAAGGCAAAAGTTTTGGGACGGCTCAAATTCGATACATCTGTGATTTAGCTTTGTAAAACAGAAAGAGCAAAGAATGGCGGACCTTCTTATTCTCCATGCACATTTTGGTGTCAAATAGAAGTTTCATGTGTATATTTACATTGATCAAATCTGTTTCACCTACTATGATAGTTTGTTGTTTTAGACGCCAGTAGAGTGCCAGCGATATATTCGAGATTGGCGAGCCCCTTAAATTGGCATTGAAATCGCTGTCAGTAGAGATGAGCACGGTGAAATTAACATGGTGAAATCTGACTCACCCTACACATGATAGTTGTGCGTTTAGCCGTCAATAGAGTTCGCTAGCGACAGATTCGAGATTTGGTAGACCCCTTATATTTCCATAAAAATCGGTATCCAGATAAGGCGTGGATAAACATAGTGAAATTCGTTCACCCTACATGTGATAGTTTCGCGTCTAGACTCCAGCGACAGATTTGAGATTTGGCGGAACCTCTTAGATTCCCAATGAAAAAATTGATGTCTATGTAGAGTTTTCAAGTGGTAAAAATTTAACATCGTAAATTCCGTTTTACCCGGCATATTGAATTGTTGGGCGTCTAGCCGCAATAGAGTTCGCCAGCGACAAGATTGACTTGAAATATGGACGTATAAATTCCGTCCCCACTGGCGGATCCAGGGGGCAACAAGGAAATGCCCCCCCCCACAGCTGAAGGAGGGCCAAAATGTCTTTGGGACCCCCAAAACGTCACAATTATCGCGTAAAAAATAGTTTTTGCAGAGTCAAAATCCAGGCTTATCTACATTGAAAAATGGAAAAAATCCGCGCCGCTTCGGCGCATGAACAACGAAATCTTGTTATTGTTTATGCAAATTTTGAAAATGAAGAAATTAAATCCATTACGTGTAATGGCAGGGCCTTTTCCTTGGCGTAATTGCCCCAGGGCCGTTTCCTTCATAAAACATTTAGGAGACATGTTAGCTAGTATTAAAAATTATTTAGCGCCGCTTCGCGGCGCTAAAGATAATTTAAGTAGGTAATCTACAAACATGGAAATCCATATTTAAAAATGCTGCAAAGACGCTTTTTCGGCCCATTTCCAGCCCGATTCCCACTAAAAAAATTCGGCGACACCCCGTGAGTTGGTTTGAGATAAACGTTAATTAGTATGTACTTATATGTGTATATTCCGTCAGCCGTAGCATGTATGCTATGTTGCTACAAAGTATTGCGCTTTTGCTCTAATACTCTTAATAGCTCTCTAATTTAATAGCTCTAAATACCAAAAGAAAACGTGACCGGCCCAGAAAAAAATGGGAGAAAAAAAATGGAGTACCATTTTTTGACAAAAAAATGACCCCCAAACCGACGGCTGGATCCGCCAGTGTCCGTCCCCCCACTCAAAATGTCGTGGCGACGCCCCTGCTCTTGGCCACTACAGTATTTCAAGTAATAACGTGCGTATAGCGCTTGCTATTTTCGAAAAGGCTCCAGTTACTCATCATTCAATTTAATATAATTTGACTATAGTCAACAGTGGCTATTTCACTTGCCACTTCAATTCACATTGGTTACCCACTTTTTACCCTACTGGGATCACCTATTATCCTAAAATGTTTCAAAGAGAACCCTCTTGTGCGTTTTTCATCTGAAAACTGCAGTATGTTATGGCAATGTAGGCCCAGGCATTTTAGTTTCCTTGCAATAATGTTTGTTTAAAATAACGTTTATAAAAAAAAATGTTTCCTTGCAATAACGGGATTTTCCCTTTTCGATTCCTGATCGCGCCTCTGCATAAAATGGCTTCATTCCCTCTCCTGGCCTCATATGTGCACACATCATTCTTAACCCGCGAGTTACTGGGGGGGGGGGCGTGGGGGCTATTTATAGGCCCCTCCCGTTATTCCTGGCAATATTATCCTAAACCAACGTAGGTATCGTGACCAAACTTTCAGTACGCTTGTCCGCAGATCCATTGACGACATTCCTGCCCATGGAAAAAAGATGAAGTCTATTATAGGTCAATCGGAAAATGACGTCAGAGTGAGCGTCATTGTTCTGCGTTTTTTTGTTGAAAAATGAGGGTTGCGGGAAAACGCCTGCCAAATGTATACAGTTTTAAAGTAAACTCAATTGTAATACAACCAAAAGACAGGTAATAAGTTTGGCCTATCAGACTGCTATCTCAGATTAAAAAAAATGAAATTCCAAAATTTTGCGGAATCAAAACTTTTTATTTTTATTTTCAATTGGATTTTCAAAAAACGGAATAAATGTAATTGAGTTGATCCATGAGATGTGTGTAGCAAAGTTTGAGTGAATCATCTTCAAAACTGACTGAGTGACAGCCTTTCAAAGACAAAATTAAGACCACCTTTACTGTATAACAATAAGCAAAAAGTGCATTTCCGTTTTTTTTTTCAATTTGTATGGCAAAAATCATGTTATAATGTCATTTTTCGCGTTCTTATCGATAAACGAACCCATAATCATGTGTTACAACTCCTAATGACCGTAATCTTCAGTTGACCTTGTGACCGCACGGATGACCTTGACTGAACCCAAGGTCCAAATTAGCTAGAATGGTAATTATAATTGTCATGGATTGGCACGAATCCTACCCGATTACCAACTTATTATGCGTTAATATCGCATTTTTTCGGCGACAAAATGCCGACCATCGGACTTTGATGGCCAAGGTCAAACATTTTTTTATTTGACGTGACCTGTGACGTCATCGGTGACCCTGAGGATAACAATATTAGGTTTCTTAAGACAAATTTGATAGGGCTATCGAATGCCGTTCGAATTGTTAAGATCGGTCCAGTAGTTTCGGAGATCAGTGGGGGGCTATAAATAGCCCCCCCCCCCCAGTAACTCGCGTTACAGAATATACCCCAGTAACGCGCGGGTTAACTAACTGTGAATTGCGCCAAAATCGCTGGCATATCGTAATCACCATGCTAGTCAACCCCCGTTTTCTGAGCCTGAACACGCCCTTGAAACTCAAGATGTAATAACTTATGCAAATAATAGAAGGAAAAACAATCTTGAGCATCTTCGTAGCTATAAACGCACTTGACATAGCTTTACTGACTGCCAGCTAAGTGTTTCATACTTCTTGGAAACCTCTCATTTTCAAGTACCTGAAACCGCCTCTGCCGTAAAAATAATGCATATAATTAACATCAACTAATTTGAACCTATTTCGATCCCCGTAAACCTATGTAACACCTTCATACTTAAGGCATTTAGGAAGCAGTGTGAACTACATCGTATCTCCTTATTATCGCCAAATGTCGCAAAAAAATCCTCCCAAAACTAGACCCTGCTCAAGTCAGGAACTCAAAACTTTGTCTCCAGATGTGAAATCAATTTTAGGAAAAGTCTTAAAATGTAATGTGACAACTCTAAGCCGTTCCGGAGATACTCAAGCAAAACATAAGGGGTGGGCGAAATCTACCCCCTGCCACTTAAAGGGTTAATGGCACAGTCGACCTGGCAGTTGCCCAGTCCAGCCCCGACCTATCCTATCTCCAGTTTCCCACCCCTATCGACCGGCTTCTCACCGTTCTCCTCCTCATAAACGATTGCGACCCGGGTCCAGTTGAGGAAGCTCATGACGTCCCTGAGCGCTGCGTTCATCAGCGGCTGGTGCGGGTGCAGGTTGACGCTGAACTCGCTGCTGTGACGCTCCACGTCCAGTCGGGTCTCCACGTGCGGGATTTCCAGAGCGTCGCAGATGGACTGCACGTGAGAGCCCAGCTGGGGGTCGGAGGGTCCAAAGATGGCGTACACGCCCTTCTCCACCAGCTGACACGCTGTGGAACGCATCGACCCGCACATGGTAAGTTATGAGCACAGGAGAAGCAAATGTAACATTGGCTACAGTGCACGTGGTGACTTATAAAGAGACCGGTGATGTACGTGTCATCGTTGCTGTCCTCAGTTCATTACAAACATATATGACATGGAATGGAAAGAGGACACTGACAGGAGAGATTAATATCGAAGGAGAGTGAGGCAATGAGTCGTGAAAAGGTGACAGCAAAACCTGAAGCTAGCTGAAGACGTCTCTATTCCGATTGTGGAATAA
>VOPJ01009083.1:0-31724 GCA_014673585.1 Semibalanus balanoides
ACTGCGTCAGCATACACTGTTAACCGGCCGCTGCCACTCACCCTGCGTCACTGTAATTAAGACTGCGTCAGCATACACTGTTAACCGGCCGCTGCCACTCACCCTGCGTCACTGTAATTAAGACTGCGTCAGCATACACTGTAACCGGCCGCTGCCACTCACCCTGCGTCACTGAAAATTAAGAACTGCGTCAGCAAATACACTGTTAACCGGCCGCTGCAACTCACCCTGCGTCACTGAAAATTAAGACTTCGTCAGCATACACTGTTAACGCGGCCGCTGCAACTCAACCCTGCGTCACTGTAATTAAGACTGCGTCGCATACGCTGTTAACCGGCCGCTGCCAACTCAACCCTGCGTCACTGTAAATAAGACGCGTCAGCATACACTGTTAAACGCGGCGCTGTCACTCACCCTGCGTCACTGAAATTAAAGACTGCGTCAGCAATACACTGGTTAACCGCCGCACTTGCCACTCACCCTGCGCCACTGTAATTAAGACTGCGTCAGCATACACTGTTAACCGGCCGCTGCCACTCACCCTGCGTCACTGTAGCGTCGCCCGGCGTCGCCGGCGGCGGTAAACTGAAGGTGCTGGTGGACCAGCAGTAGGCGTTGATGACGGCGGTGGAGACCGGAGCTGGGTCAGACACAGGCTGACACTGTAGGGGGCTGATCATCAGGCTGGTGGTGAATAGCAGACCGCCTAACGCTGCCGGAAGATACGCTAATATGACGTCATCGGTGCCATAGTCGCCACGATGCTACTGTGTCATTGTGAAGTCATTGTTACGTTATGACTAGCATTAAAACGACTTAAGACTTAAAATGACAAGCACAAAACGAAATATGTTGGAAGTTTCTATAAACTTGTTGTTGGGATTGTTTGGACGACATTTCTGTTATTTGTGAATTGTGATAGTAAAATGTGTATGTTAAAAAATGAAGTTTTCCCAGCCATTATCAGTGACAGTCTGACAGAAACGTATTAAATATTGCCTATACTCCATGCGTTGTTTGAAAATTATCTGATGGTATTTCTCAAATGAAAAACAGCTGTCTCATTTCGAATTTACGCAAAGTCCCTGGCCTGATGACATCCTACATTGTATTTGATAAATTGTTCTAGTCTTACACTGGCCACTGCTTTTAAGAGCAAAGTTTGGCTCAGAGCTAAAAGCTTGCATGACCCTGACCACCCACGGGCTGAAAACCAAATGAACGCGTGACCTCATCCCTCGCTTCTAGTTTTATGACTGTTTTGGACGTTCCCTTATAATGTTACTTGCATGGTAAGACAAGCATTGCTCTACATGCGTAGCATTTACTTAGTAATAGAATCACACGAGTGCTAACCCGTCCGCTCTGCTGGACGATCTATGTATACAATATACACTATTCATACTTCATGTGTTTACCTTTCCCGTCAAGGAATCACCACCTCTCTAGCGCCACCTATCATATTTGCTGGCTGCGCCAACCTACACTCAGAGACACTTTTTAGAACTTTAGCTAATTATTCCATGAGAAATCTTGCACAGTCCCATTTCGAGACTTTCAGTGGATGGTCTTGCCTGAGGAGTTCAATTATCTATGCTGGTCACTGATCATATTGGTCTACTGTCTGCACGGTCTCCATTTCGAGACATTTCAGTGGATGGTCTTGTCTGATAAGTTTATATCATGTCGATGCTGGTCACTGATCATATTTGGTCTTCGAGACTATCAGGCAGTCTACACATTCTCAAAATTTTCCCTACATTCTCAAAAATTTCCCGAACCGAGGATTGAACAGGCCGCGCGTCCTTTTTTCTGTCAGCTGTTGCGAACCTTGAGCATTTCTACATTGGTCTCACTTGTAGAGACCATGCAGCAAGCAAATCGTATGTTACGTTGAACACATGCCATACAGGTGGCGCCATAATAGCACCGGCAGGTGGCGCTGTGTCTGCAACGGCGGAGCTAAAAGATTGGTTTTTAGTTTTGTATTGAAAGCATATAGACGTACCCAAGGGGAGAGGAAGGAGCATTCACCCCCCCCCCTCTGAAGGTCCGTGCGTACCCCCTTGGCCAATGGGCCTCCTTTGGAAATAGGGCACGAAGGGCCATATTTTCGCGAAGCGTGGTCCTTTCAAGGTCTTCAGAGGTTTTTGAGTCAGAGTAACCCCCTAACGGCTGCCAGAGTACCACCTCAGGCGGCCAGAGTGTCTTCTCAGGTGGCAAGAGGGCCCCCTCAGGCGGTCAAAGTACCCCATCTGGTGGCCAGAGTGCCACCTCAGGCAGTGGCGGATCCAAACAATCTTCAATGAGGGGGCCATCAATTGCAGTGGTGCCCCTATAACCTATACCCAAATCTGAAAACTCGACTGATTTGTCCCACTATTTTTTAGGGTGCCCTCATTTCATAGTTTTTTAATTTGCAAAGTGTTTTTTAATGTGCTCCTTCAGGCTAACAGAAGTCTTTTCAGGTCAACAGGGGGCCCCTCAGCCAGCCAGAGTGTCCCCTCAAACGGACAGAGTGCCCCCTTAGACGGCCAGAGGTCTCCTCAGGTCAACAGAGGGACCCCTCAGCCGCCCAGAGTGCCCCATCAGGCGGCCATGGTGCCCCTCAGGTGGCCAGGGTGCCCCCTCCCGCGGCAAGAGTGGTAAAGAGGGCCCGCTCAGACGGCCAAAGTGCCCCCTCAGACGGCCAGAGTGCACCCTCAGCGCCGGCAACAGTGCCCCCTCAGGTGGCCCGAGTGCCCCCTCAGGCGGCCAGAGTGCTCCCTCAGGCGGCCAGAGTGCCCCTCAGGAGGCCAGAGTGCCCCTCAGGAGGCCAGAGTGTCTCCTCAGGCCATAGGCGTAGGAACGTTTTGAAAAGCGGGGGGGGCAGCCCACTGGCGGATCCAGCCTCCCAATATGGGGTCTAATTTTGCTGTAGACCTTCGGTTCCTTGACCCTGGGGGGAGGGGGGGAGGGTCGAGTCGTGAAAAATCTCATTTTATCTAGTGTAAATTTGTAATGTTTAACTTACCAATACTCAAAATACGATTTTTCGCCGTGGTTAGCGCTCTCAAATGCCTACAAGATGAACGCCGGTACGTTATCGTAACAAATGGGACTCACTATTTCGCGTCATTTCCTTCTAATGGCCTGTAATTTCTGCACACTTGCCCTAATTGAACACATGCCCTAATTTAGATACAATGCAGGGGAATTCTCACTTTTGGTTATAAGTTTTCGCGAATTATAAATTATTCGTTTTTTTTGTGTGTGTTTGTTTTTGGGGGGATAATTTATATTCCGCCCCTGTCGCAGCGTGGGAATGCGGGTGGGGTGGGGGTGGGTGGCTTTTGCCCCCTGCCGCCCGCTGGATCCGCCAGTGTATCGCACAGTGCAAAAAGCTTAACGTTAATTGTAAAATCGCTCCACATCAAAATAGCGTCAGACGTGGCCACTTTCCTACTCGCTCTGCTACCACTTGCTATCAATAGAGGAAACAACGAAACGCAGCAAAATAGAGGAAAACATGAAACCAAGGCAAAACTAAATTTATTTTCGTCAAAACGTTACTTTTTTTTGCAACCATTTTTTACACATTTTAACCACAGTTTAGTAGATATGGGGGGGGGGGATAATTGTAATTGGCCACCCCTGTCCGGAGTCTGGAATGGGGGAAGGCTTTAGCCCCTGCCCACCGTCCCCCTCTCCCTGGGGTCCGCCAGTAGGACCCGCATCTACTAACAGTGGGGGCCAGCCCACTGGCGGATCCAGACTCTCTCCGACGCTCCGTGGGGGGCATCTTTTCAATTTTTTCCTCGGTGGGATTTGGACTCAAGTCACTATTGTTGGTATTCGAGCTTAACAATGCCCTTTTTCCGGAAATAAGTCGTGTTTGTTGGATTTTTATCGGAGAACAAATCCATAAAAATAAAGGAGCTATACGTAAGTTAAAAACAAAAAAATCGTTATTTTTTGGGGGCGTCGTCCAATAACTCGGTTCTCCAATATATTCGTTTTTAAATATGTTTGGAAAAAAATGATTTTTGTTGAAAGAAAGGAAAAATTTACAGTTTTCAAACATGTTTATTTTTCAAACATATCAACAATTGATAAACATAAATCATGGAACGAAGTATTGACAGCAGCCAAATCAAAGCAATATCTATATTTTTGACTGACTGGCTTTCTAAGTATGGTGACTCAACGACGACATTGACGACTAAAACGACTCGAACCCACGTTGACGGGAGGGCCGAGGAGGCAGACAGCTGCAGATCCAGAACGGGAGTTGGGGGGGGGGAATTCCAAAAAGTCTCACGCAATTCTGAAAACTTATCGGATTTCGCTTGCTTATGCATTGGTAGCTGATTTAAAGCAAACTTTCCTTATTAAAAGTTGCTTAGATTTCCTTCTACGATGCCAACATAAGTGTGGTAGAGCCCAGCATATCATAAGACTTAAAATAAGACATTCAAGAGGATACAAAAAGGAAAAATATCAAAAAGATTTTTCAAAAAATAAGTTTAAGTGAACACGGCGACGGCGACGGCGACGGCAACGGCGATGGCTACCCTACCCAGTACCCCAAACCACGCTGCAATCACATCAACAACGAAAACGGGGGGAATATCGGCAAGCAATGTTTTCTCCTCGCTTCGTAAAGTTTTCGATTGAGCGATGTGAATGCAAAATCGACATGAATTTAGACGACGCTATGTATGACATTTTGTTGATTCTACACATAATCCCCATTTGAAGACGATTTTTAGGGGGCGTCAGATGCCCTGCCCCTAGCACGACTAAGCTGTCGCCGATCACCGGCAGGCCCGGGTTTGAAAATTGCTTTAAAATGCTTAATCTTCCGGCCAAGCAAGTGTGTTTACGTTTGCCGATTTAGTTGTATTGGTAAAGCATGGCGCCAGTGGTCCCTTTTGGCTTCCCGTTCCTGTTCGGTCCCAATCGTTTTCACAAATTGACATCACAGGTGTGGACTTTCGATGATGGCGTGTTTAATTTTCGCATTTTCATTCAGCTTCACTATTGTATTCTTCTACTATTTTATTTCTGTTACACGCTTATGTTTGTAATCAGCACTTGAAAAATATCCGGACCTATGCATGTCAAGAAGTATCAACGACGTATTTAAGGAGAGGCACGGGGGCATCTCTCCACCTGAGCAGACCAATATAACTAAATAAAATGCGATTCTGCTGACAACCCGACCCTACCCCCTCCCCCCACCGGCCAACAACATCTAACTGAGTAGCGAAATTTTACCACTGACGTGACCCCCTGAAAAAAATCCTGGCTACGTGCCAGCGCTAAACCAGACTTGTGATTAATTCTTATCGTATCATTCTTTTTGATTGAATCATGCTTATTTTACGTGAATCATTCATGAATCGATTCACCTCCTCATGAATGATTCAATGAATCATTGACTGAATCATTCATTCAAAGTAAATAGGGTGATTGAATCATTCATAGCACAATTAATCATATTTTTTGGGGAGCAGCAAAAAACTATACAAGTCTAAATAATTAGGGATATCAAACTGAGTGAACAGTGAAACACATGTTAAGTATCAACTTTCAGCGCCTTCATTTTGGTTGAAACACCCTACATTCCGGAATATATGCACTGTTATTACACTTTACGCATTGCTACAATTTGATTGAATCATTCAAATGAAATCATTCATTGAATGAATCATTCAATAGATGAAATCAGTAAGCCTGTGAATCACTGTGAATCATTTGATCGGTGGTAGAATGCTGAAGTGATTGAATAATTGAATTATTCATTAAAATTGGAATCAAACACAAGTCTGCGCTAAACCACATGCCTTAGCAGCACCGGTGTCGATTTGTATACTTTTGGGAGGGCCCGCCCCCCCAATAATTCCAAATTTTAACATTGGGCCTATGGCGTTGCATGGTAAGAATGGAGTTCAAATTTATAAATTTAGCATTAGGGCCCCCCTAATCATTTTCATAAATCGACACCGCTGCTTAGCAGTATTTTTTTTCGAACTGCCCCCCCCCCCCAAGGAGAATTCCTTAGCCGAGGCCCTGCCCTGTGTCGATTTGTCGTGGTATGCCGAATGCTCCAGCTGCAGTCGCGCTTTCTTCTCAGTGTATACCAGCCCACACCAAGTGGTTGATCAATTCAAAGTGAGTGACAGTCACCAAAGATCATGGCCCGTGGGTCCTTCAACATAAAGAGCCAACGGGGAATTGGCGATTTTTTGGGGATGAATCTCCCTGAAGACACACTGGAAAAATGTTTGGCTTGCTCTATAACCAATAAGATTCGTGAAGACGTACAGATTCAGAAAATGGGTACAGTTTGGGTCAATTACCTATTTGAAAAAATCCATCGATTCTAACAAGCAATTAGTGCACCTGGCCGTATATAGTGGCACCCCATTGGCTCAGTATCATGACGTCAGAATCTGCATAACCTTATGTCTCTAGTAACCTTGAGTGTAACTATCCGGCCGCCGGCCGCTGTGGCCCCGAGTACGCCTGCACCTAACGAGTCGCCGCCGCCGCCGCGTGACGCACGTTCTACGTCACGCAGGTCTTCGCGCGCTTTTAGCATATTTTGGCGGGAAGCTGACCGGCACCGCGCGTTGGAGATCGGTTACGGTCAGGGTATGGAGATAATATTAAGGCATAATAACAGGGGCTCCGTCACAGGGGGGGACGTATCCCCCCAATATTTGAGACTCATTGACATAAATATATTGGCGTTGCATTGAAAGAATCGACTTCGGAATGCCTCTGTCCCCCCAATTTTCGGAACGTGGCGGACTCTTGCTTAAAAACATACATAATTATATGTTTTCAGTTCGTTCTGAATGTTTTTAACACGCCATTAAATTTGTGGAAAGAGAGCAATGTGAGTCGTCGACTGGTCGCTGTTTGTTGGTGTTTCCTGTGAGTTTACAGCGGGGAAAACAAGCTAGTGGATACTCATGGCTCGGTAAATTAACTGCGCTTGTGGCTACCAGAGTCCAGACCCGACCCGCAAATTCCCTTCAACTACCCACGACTACCCACATGATCATATATACTGTCACCACATCGCAAGTGAACGCACATGAGAATTTGAACAATCATATCTCTGCATTTATAAATTAATTTTGTTGCTATATTGCTGTTATTTATTTTCTGTTTTGTAGTTGATTTCTTCGTCACTAACTAGACGTGTCAAATTCGTTCAGCATTCACTACTTATGCCCATGACAAATATATATATAAATATATATATATATATATTTGTTATATAATATATTATATATATATATAATATAATAACATATATATATATATATATATATCATTGACCTATACAATGGTCATTAGACAGACTTCCTGACTTTTCATAATGTTGCCTCGACGGTGGTGTAAGGGGGGCAGACCAACCTTCCGCGCAAACATTTTGGTATTAAAAGGTCCCCTTATTGGCGAGAGTTGGGTGGGTTGGTAATTGATTTACCTCTTTTGACACACCTGTTTGGGGCTCAATACCCACATAATTGTGCATCTTGACCTCAGGTCAATCTCGGTCAGGTCCCCAGGCCATGGTCACGGTGAACCACCCCCAAAAAGTTCGCGGTCGTTACCACAGCACAAGTTTTTGGCCGAATCGGTTTCGTACTTACAGGATTATGACAACAGCATAGGTACATCATTACAATTCGGTCACCTTGGGTTGTGATACAATGACTCTAAGGTCAGTTATAATTAATTGACCTCTCCCCATTATATTATTATAATGGATATTGAAGTGCTTCCTTTTCTAAGGATACGCATGATATATCCCAATTCCTTTGGGATAAGTGACTATCATAGAGCCATTCTTGAAGAACCAAGTGCCATATTTGTTCAGTGAGTCCCTAACAGGGTCAGCCGAAGGTCAATGCGAGGTCACCAACATTATTTATCAAATAACTCCGATAAAAATCAAAGATAGAGAAGTGAAACTGCAGTAATGTAGTTTTTCTCGCGAGAAACAACGTCTGCGAAATTGTGCAACATGACTTAATTGTAAACCACTTGACCTTTTGTGACCTGAGGTTCAAAATTTTCGGTTGATCATAACCTGGTCATCATTTACATTATTCAAAGTGCATTGAGAGACAAATACACGATGGCAGTTTAACGTTTGTTGCCTATCTTGTATGTAGATAAAAAATGTTTATGAAAAAGACAAAAAACAGACCTATGACACTTTGATGTACACGTCTGGGGCCTTACATATATTGACTGCGTAAAATTTGTGTAAATATTGGTGATTGCATTTTTAAAGATATTTATATGGCGTATTTTCGTTTTGGTCCTGGCTATCATAGTTAATGCCAGATATCCTGGGGGTTTTCTGGTGTAAGATAGGATTTAGTGCTTGTGATCGCTTATCAAGTCCCAGTGTTATGTGCAATAATCGTTGGTATCATCTGCTTAATGTTTATAGTATTATGTATGATATGGCATTGATGCGTGGTATGTATAATCTCAACCTACTGTATGTATCATAGGGCGGCGTCATATGAGGGGTTGCGGGGACCCCCCAAATTTTCAGGCAGGGCAGGGCAGGGCACAGGCAGGGCACAGGTGCAGGGCACAAGGGCAGGGCACAGGGCAGGGCACAGGGCCGGGCACAGGGCCGGCACAGGCCGGGCTACAGGGCCGGGCACGGGCCGGGCAACAGGGCCGGGCAAACAGGGCCGGGCACAGGGCCGGGCAAGGGCGGCAACGAGGCCGGATGCAGACAGGGCCGGGCAAAGGGCCGGGCAGTCAGGGCCGGGCACAGGGCCGGGCACCAGGGCCGGGCACAGGGCCGGCAACAGGGCGGGCACAGGGCCGGCACAGGCCGGGCCACAGGGCTGGGTCATACAGGGGGCCGGTCACAGGGCCGGGCACAGGGCGGGCAGCAGGGCCGGCACAGAGGCCGGGGGCACAGGGCCGGGCACAGGGCCGGGCACAGGGCCGGGCACAGGGCCGGGCACAGGGCCGGGCACAGGGCGGGGCACAGGGCCGGGCACAGGGCCGGGCACAGGGCCGGGCACAGGGCCGGGCACAGGGCCGGGCACAGGGCCTGGGCACAGGGTCCGGGAGGGCCGGCACAGGGCAGGGCCAGGGCGGCACAGGGCCGGGCACAAGGGCAGGGGCTACAGGACAGGGGCACATGGACAGGGCACAGGGCAGGGGCAACCAAGGGGCACCTGCGCGGGCACGCAAGTGGTCCATCGGAAAGGGCTGCGATCCGCCGTACGGATGGAGGGGCGCGTCCCGAAAACCGGGAGCAGTCACCCAATACGTTACGTCCCGACGGATGGGGGCTGCGTCCCGAACCGGGACGCAGTCAATACGTTAAAATATGCCCTGCCTGGTTCTTAGGTATGTTTATGAGTTATAGCATTGTGGGGTAATGAATTCATAGTTATTCTCTCAACTTCAAAGCATTAATCTCGAAAAAGTATCAGTGATTAAAAATGGTAAAATGGCTCAAAACTTAGGGGGCGAGGTTCTATTGTTGGAGCCCCAGGTTAAGAAGTGGGACATATGACCCCTGTCCCCTTCCCATATATACCCACGCGAGGTCACTGTTCGGCTATGATTAAAAAGCTGTAAATTACCTAATTTTCTGCCATCTTTAAAGGCATTCATATATGTAACCATGTTACCATTATCAGTGACTTAAGAATACAAAATCATTCAAAAATAGAGAGCCGTTAATATTGTTGAATCCCAAGCTTTAAAAGTGGGCTTTGACCGCCCCAATTCGCCGTTCTTACGCTTACGGGTTATGGAATTTCGGGGTCTGATATTCATAATTATTTTCACAACTTTATAGCATTCATATCGAACAAGTATCGGTTAGCGGAGGAGGAGAAATCGTTCAAAAGTGGGGAGGGCAGTTAGCATTGCTGGCCCCCCAGCCTGAAGTGGGGGCTCACCCTCGCCCCCCTCGTTCCTTACGCCATGCCTCAGGCGGCCAGAGTGCCCCCTCAGGCGGCCAGGGTGCCCCCTCAGACGCCCAGAGTGCCCCCTCAGGCGGCCAGAGTGCCCCCTTAGGCGGCCAGAGTGCCCCCTCAGGCGGCCAGAGGACCCCCTCAGGCGGCCAGAGTGCCCCTCAAGTTCGAGGCCTAAGGGGGGGCATGGCCCCCTGGCCCCTCCCTCTGGATCCGCCACTGCCCTCAGGTGGTCAGAGTGCTTCCTCAGGCGGCCAGAGTGCCCTCTCAGACGGGCAGAGTACCCCCGAAGACGGCCAGGGTGTCACCTCAGGCGGCCAGAGTGTCTTCTCAGGTGGCAAGACGGCCCCCTCAGGCGGTCAAAAGCAGGCAAAAGGGCATTTGCCCCCTGAAGGTCTGTGCGTGCCCCCTTGACCCATATGCTCCCTTTGGAGTTAGGGTCCTATTTCCAATCTAAAGACAACGCAAAGCGTGGTCTTTAATGAATTCAGAGCACTTCAGTTTGTTTCCGAGGTTCTCTAGGTCAGAGTGCCCCTTCAGGCGGCTCTGGGGTTTTCATTGATGCAGAGCAACCAAGGTTTTTGGAGCATTAACTGGACCTCACACATTTGGTTAGTGCGGCCAGAGACGCAGCCAGACCTTCGGCAAGGGGGGCACGGCATCCCAAGGGGCCCCCTCAGCAAAGGCCCCCCAAAAATGTCGCGAAAATAAAAATCTCCCGGATTTAGGCCACTTTATTTTGCAGGGCCCCTAAAAAAGTCGCAAGAAGGGACGTCACCGATAATTTTTTAGTGAAAAAGTCGGTCCATTGGGAGAGCACTGCACCCTGTGCCCCCTGCTGAGTCTAGTGCCTCAAAGCACGAAATAGGGCCGCTCTCACACAATTTCGCCGTATTTCGCCGGCCTGGCCAAATACGGTGAGTTTTTTTAGGGGATGTACCTGGGGTCTTCTGAAAAACAATGTTTGTATATTTATTTTTTTGAAAAAAATGTTGAAAATATGGCCCTTTAAAGGCATAGTGGTCCAAATCCGATAAGTTTTTTTTAGTGAGGTTACCTTATGCCCCCCGACCGAAAATTAATCCCCCCCTGAAGCTAATCCTGGGTACACCACTGATTGGTAGTATTTCTACAGATTACATATACATGTTTACGAAACAATATATATTTATGGAAAACCTGCGTATCAACCCCATACATTATTCATCCAGAAGTGAGCTGCCAGTTGTTCAAACCCATTCAAATGTATTGTAAACCCCCAACTACAGAACAATGTGCATTGTTTTTATAACATTGATATCGTTTCCTGTTGGTTTTGTTATTTATTGATGTTTTAATGTTTAAAATAATAATTCGTAAACAAGATATAATTCATATCTTGTTTACGAATTATTATTTTAAAATATAAACCCGGGATTGGCAGCTCCTTGAAATATATTATTGGACGCTCTAAATAGTAGGTATCCGTATATACATGAATAACATACAATTTTTTAGACAATATAAAAAAATGTTTATTTAATAATTTGTTTTTATTTAAAGAGTGATAAGGAATTTGTATTTTCAAAGAATCTTCCAGAGCGATCGGTAAATAGCAAATAAAAACAGCACTAATTTTGCATGTTTCCGCCTTCCGCCATTTCGGTCGTGGGGTTTGCAGTTGGCACCCGTGTAGCTTGTGGCGTACTTTTGTGGATTTTTGTTTCCTGCGGACTGGCTTATGGTAAGTAGTGGTTGGAGAGGCTACACATTCTTAGTTAATGTATATCGATATGGAAGATGATTTTCTTGTGGTAAGATATCTAGTATCTTAGTACAACATCAAACGCTAGTACAATTCACAGTTGTGATCGGTAACAGCAAATTAGTCGGTATCACGACGAAGCGTGATCGGCAACAGAGTGAAAAAGTCGTTATCACGAAGAATTATTCTGTATCACGACGAATTAGTTGGGTTATTAGTTGGGTTATTGAAGATTATATGCATCAATGGTGTGTGGGTGATGCCCTGTGAGGCAAGTTTGTATTGTTGTGTGTACTGTGTATGTATGTGTTTGTTGGTGTGTTGTGCAACCAGAAATGGGCCCCTGTGGCGCCTTTGTTTCTACACTTAAATTATGTTATTTATGTTATGTTTAATTATTGTATCACCAATTGGCGTAACAATCAACATCGCACCATAGTTATTAGTTAATCCCTATAATATACCACCAATCGATGCAAGAAATATCCTCATTTATAACTACAGACGTGTTCCCGATACATTTTCGCACTATAACTATTTTAATTTAATAACTAATATCTCACCCTTGCTGTCCTCGCGCTCTCGCGCGCTAAACTTTTTTAGCACATCTGGTATACGCTAAGAGTTTAGTGCTGTTGCGCAGCGAGCGATGTTTGTGTAGGTTATTTCAGATCGCCTTTTGTACAATGACGATTATTCCGTCTTGTGCTCGTCTCAATATATATTATTTTTTGTATCGTTAACATATAGTTATTAGGTTTGATCTCGGGATCGGACTTGTAGTGGGTCGGATTTGTATATGGTGGTATCTGTAGGTTGCGTCTCGATGCGGAGGCTTATATCGAGGTTATTAGTAATCTATCCTCTACGGGTTCTTCGCTCTCCGATCAGTATCTGAGTATGGCGAAGGGGTTGGGGGGTAGTATATTATCTTCACGGTTTGTCCTCACTCGGATCGGAGTCTGGTAAGCTTTAGTATATATCTTAGGTTTCATTCTACAATCGGACTTAAGGAGATGCCACCTTGCAGAACCCATGTATCGAGTTTTTGGATGGTTTCGGGATGATATGTGAGGCGTGTCTATTGTCACCTGCAAAGATCTTCGTGTTTTCTCTCTGAAGCTGTAACTGCGTCGCGCCATGTAGATCAAAAAATACATTGCACTTCAGATGGAAGATGGGATTTGCGCAATCATTTCTTTTAAGAGAGGTCTGTACGTGCGTCGGCTCCCTCTGTATATTTAATCATATACGTTGGCTGTACTTAGAATGAATTCTGATTTGAATATGTGTCATATCTCATATGATCATCCATTCCGTCAGTGGTATAGACTTTATATGATTATTTTGTTAAGCTGAATGCTAGTATATGATGATGTGTATTTATTTTTCTTCAATTCATCATTTTGAGACACTGTATTTTTTTGCATTTTATTTTATTTAAGATCTATAGATAATTCTTCGCATAATTGGATACCCTACAATTTCTGAGCGTGAAAAAGCGTTGATGGCTCACTTTTTTTCCTAAAAGTTATAGATTGAACTTATCGAGCGCGCTTCTAGTACAGGCATTACTTGTTTCAGAGCGTCAAGTCGTCTGCGTCGTCTATCTGTGTCGAATTTAGCTTGTCGGTACGTGTGGTTTTGCATATGTGTTGCCCTGCTTGTTTGTTGGATCAGTGGGACAGATATTTGGCTGGTGGCGTGCGGGTTCTTATTTACTGTTGGGATTGTAGAAATTACGCGCATTGGTGTTTCAGGTAATCGCAGACCAATAGGTATAGGCGAGGCGCTTGTACTTAGGTAGTCACAAGGCCCTTCAGTTAACGATATCGAATGAGTAAGGCTATATAATTAGTGTCTGATATTATAATATGTAGTATTATTGCTTCCTGAGTGGGAGTTTTTAGGTATGCGTGCAGGTCGGCTACTGCTTATGTTCTCCAATACATTCTGTCTCAGTGTTTTTAATAATATATTTGCAAATATTTGTGATAATTTTTGAATGTAGCAAAAGAGATAGCTTTCTGTGGGAGAAAATGAAAGTAAAGAGTCTAATTATATGGTGGGGTTGCTCTATTTGATCATGTAAAAGATGCTGTGATAGTATTTGGTGATCGTGCAGGAAGGACGAGTATTGAACTATGCCCATTAAAGTGAGTTCAAAGAATAGTCTAATATTGAAGCGTGCACGTTAGTCTCCTTAGTGCAGGCTGCTTGCGTACGTGTCGTGTCAGCTTGGTTGTCGTGATTCCTGGACAGGTTTGGAGCGAGGTGATTTGACACGCGAGACGAGTGCGCGTCGGGCTCGGAGACGCATTTTGTCCCGTTCCCGGAAAGGGTTTTCTGGGAGGTTCGCGCGCACTGCCGCCAGCATAAGCACATTGTCTGTCGGTACTGGCTGGCCGCACATATGTAATCCGGTGTTTTTGAGCTCCACTCATGATAGCGCGTGTCCGAGCGTCCTAGTTCAGCATTCTTTCTTTGTCGAATGAATGTGGTATGGAGTCGCTGTTTTGTACAATGCTTGGGACCAATTGTACGATTTTTGAATCATAGGAGTAAAATTGAGTATTTAATATTTGCGTTAGACCGAGTAGCAGTGTCTGTTATTGTTTTATGGGGATATGTTGGTTGAGCAGAAGCATACATGAGTAAGGTGAAAGGACAGGCGATGTCGATTCTATATCCGTTGTTGTTTGAGAATATTTTCCTTGCGAGAGTGTTTGTGGGGGGGGGTGTGGGAAGTATCCCGTATAATGGTGATTGTACTATTATTCATCTTAATTGGTTTCGATCTCCCTGAGTCGACTTGTATATGGCGTATGGGTCCTTGTAGATATGAATAATATATAAGGTTAGTTTTAGGTGTATATGGTACGTATTAGTAGACTATTTGAAGAACCGAGATATTGGGTGATGATTAGCGAGTCCTTTTTTTTCAATTATTTATTCATCTCTTTGAGGAATTCCTCTGATAAACGCGAGCTGGTAGATTTTGTATGTTCTGCTAGGTTTGCGTACTAAGAGTTCAGATGTTGCGATCATTGAGTATGATTTATTTATCTGTTTTTCATTGATTTGAAGGTTTTTGCCTCTAGGACAAAAACCTCACATTTGTAGCCCTTTTATTGACAGGCTTGACTGACCTGACTGCAGTAGAAATGGCGCGCAGCCGTTGCTCTCGTATATTTGTTTCGTAAGACTATAAAAATTATATGTAAGGTAAAGAACATTTCTGAGTCACAGGAAGTGATGTCGAGAAAGAGAATGTGGGAAGTCCCACGGAAGGTGGGGGAGTGGGTATGCGGTGGGTATGCTGAGGAGCCGAGATATCGTTAAGATTTAGTGATTAAGTGGTTGAGCTCTAAAAGGCGGCGTTGTGGGGGGGTATTATTGCTGGTGACGGTATACCGACTGAAGGTTGTCAAGCGATGATGGCAGAGGTTACACTCGGGAGAGCTATTCCCGTCACTTATGTATCATTTTAGTTAATCCGGATTTAAATATTACAACAGCGCATTGTCTCGATAATGGGGTAATATTTCTGATAATTTTATAAGAAGATGGTGGTGCCGCTAAGATTTATCATTATTTGCATTTTATATCGAATTTTAACTTTCATATAATTTAATATGTATTCAGCTCTTTTCTGTGTGTGCCTTCCTCGTCGTGCGTGTTTAAATTCTTGTTTTTGCTAACTAGTCTTTTAAGCGGCGTATATAGTGTGTCTTGCAGCTAGCATTTGTTGGTTGTGATTATTCTCATAGATAGTGCCGTGTGCTGTTTTCTATATGACATACTTTCGACGCGGGTGTCGTGGAATAGCTATCATTTCCATCTAGTAGTTTTTCTGTGTTCGGAGCATTTATCGTGCGGAGTGTGTATTATGATTATTTAGTTTCTATGTGGATCAAGACTTATGGCTTGATTTTATATTATTTTTAGTGTTGTTCTCGAATCAGGACTTTCTTTATTGGTAGGTGTTTTGGGGTGTTAATGTTATATCTTAATTATCATCTTTGTCGTCAGGCATCGTGTAGTCATGTTGAGCTGATATATTATATGTGTAGGAGTTTTTGGTTCTCAATCAATGTGCTAACGGATGTCTTGTAGTGATATAATCTTATGGGTTTTGTCTCTTGATAATCTCGGAGTCTTATAAATGGCTAGGTTATTAGTGTTACCTTTATGGTTTTTATGTCAGGTTGTTTCGTGATTATATATCGTGTTGTTTTTTTGTTTTGTGATATTGATATATTTGACTCTTTATGGTCTAATAATTCATGTGTTAGTAGAGACTTTATATTATTTTTGTCTAACTTTGTTTACGATTTTTTATTTGTTAAGTGATGTGCCAGTCGACACCAATACTATATTATTGTGGTTCTATGGGCTCTTTTCTAATATATTTTCATATTCAATATAAATGCCTTACATACAACAAGTGCTAAAACATATTAATATCTTCGGTTTTGTCTCACTCAGACTTAATGGCTATATATTATTTAGGTTTCGTCTCAATCAGACTTTATGGCTATATATTATCTTGGTTTCGTCTTCAATCGATCTTAAATGGCCTCATTGTTGTATATTATCTTTTTGGTTGTAGTGTGTTTTTGGGTGGTTATTATATTGAAGGTTAATTGGTGAGATATGTACGGTGTGATCAAAGTTATTATGCGAGGAACCAAGGTACTTGCAGTATGTCATCTGTGTTTTTTCTAGCTTTTGAAATATATTCTCTTAGGATCCTCTGATACTGATGTAATCTAGATAATTGACATATCTAAATGAAATCGTTACGAATGCTCCGGAGACCATGTTCAACCTGAGTGGTACTTTAATTATATATGATTTGAAATGGTCAAATAGTCCAAGCTGTTGCGACTGACCCTAACCGAATAAACAACAAAGGGTGTGGTCGGCGCGAAACCGCTACTTATAGAACAAACAAATGGGTAATGATTGACTATACGATATCACATCATATTTCTGTATATATTCACGCAGACTCGACTTCAACATGTATATGGGTCAACGTGTTCAGAAACGTTGAGAACTGTCCCTGACTTGCTATGTGGCTAGCTAATTTAGGAATTGATTGTATAGTCTCGAGAATTGAGTATTGCAACAAGTGGCGTTGCTCTTACTTTCTAGGATTCACATTGAAGAGATCATACGTGCGACACTGTTCGTTAATCTGATGAGCAGTCGACTCAGTCGGTGTTGAGTATAGAGTGTTGGCGAAGTCTCGCGTGCCCTCTTCGGGCGGGATGCTGGTGGTTATGTTGTGTGTTTTTCTTTTGTTAATGCTTATCTGGCTTAGCGAGTACTTGTGCCTCGAATGAATTAGAGAAATAGGATTTAGTGGTTATAGAGATGAGTAATGTTTTGGTGGTTAGTGAGTTGTTTGTGTGTGCTGGGTATATGAACCGGCTAGGCGACTCACTATCGTAAATTTATGGATGCCTGGATTTCCGGACTAAACGGCTTCGAGTGGTTTTTGGACGTGAGGGCGACACCTGCGTGTATGGGGTTGTTTGATTGTGTTGTTGTATGATGCCTATGCCTGATCGGCCATTTTAGTTACGTTATCTTCTTGTAGATCAGTGTTTAAAAATTTGCACACTATTTTTTGTGGTGTATGCGGTGTGGTTTAAATAGTTTGTTGTGGGTTGGAGAGTTTTGTAGTTGAGTAATATTGCGTGTCTCTTTTGGTATAATTGTGGCTTGTGCGTGAGTTGAACGGTATGATCGAGTTATACAATATGAGTGAATATTAATTAAGCGTTATATGACGCTTTTTACTCGGGTATGAATTATTTTGAATAAGTCGAGATGTTACGTGTATATACATATTCTATTGCTAGTATATGTCACCGACGCGGGCATTGATTAGATTCCATCTGATTGTTGTTTAATCAAAACAAAACGTGTCTATGAAGCCCATGCTGAATTTGAGTGATTCTGTGGGTAGAGATTAATTAATCATGGTATAACTTCTGAGTTTATTTGTTCTATAATTTCTGTTTCGAATGTATTAATTTGTAGATGGTTGGATTTTATTTGATTCGACTTCATCTTGCTTGTTATGACTAAAGAGTGCCAGCTATGTGTCCCCCTGCCCACAATCCCGCCCTTCTTTGTGAAGTCCTGACAATTTGTGGCTGGTAGTAACCAATGCAAAATATGTTAACAGGATGGTATAAAGAATCGCCTTCGAACGAAGCTGAAGAACGAGCGATACCGTACGTCCGTCAGAGATGCAGAGCTGGAGGGCGATGCGAAGCGCATGAAGAGGGTGGTGTGCGAGCAGAGCCGGCGTGGGCTCCCACATTACCTGTCGGGGGTAACAGCGCCGTCTCTGGAAGTCATCGCGATGATGGCCAAGCTCAGCAATGGCGAAGGGGACGAGAGCATGAAGTCGGCGACGCTGTCGGAGCGTAGGAGGCTGCTGGTACACTGTCGCCTCCCGCTGCCTAGATTCCAAGACAAGTTTGCATGGATGCTGAACCTGGATGAGGTGGGTGTTCCGTTGTTCGCGGTATATTTGTCATATTATGTCACAGCAAGAACTGCATATGATTTGTCATTACTGTGACAGTTTGATGACTTAATTCAGTGGAGGCAAACAAATGTAAATATACACACCATGTATTGCTAGATGCACGGGATTTACGACGAGCGAGCGCTTCGCCCTCACGCGTCGTTCCGTATTGAATGAGGACAATATGAAGAGCGACCCGGTCCGTGGCGACGGTAACGCGCTCGCTCATGGCAAACTTCGGGCGCCTTACTGGTTAGGGCCGTCCATTAATTACGTAACGCACGAGGTGGTGGGGGAGTCAGCCGCAACGTGACGCAATCTGACATGGGGAGGGGGGAGTTGGTGCTACCGTAAACGTTACGATTAGTAAAAGCTCGGGACAACCGGTTATAGGTTGAATTATCGCTTTGCATGGGAGCAAAAGCTGTGGTACGACATTTGCTATATAAATGCCTTATCAAGTGCATTTGTTTCTCTAGGGCGCAAATAAAACAGGTGTCTCAAGGCACATGTGATCTAACGTCTCATCCGTGACATTGACATTATAAACGTGATTTTACCTTCACGTTTTTGGAAACAATAAAGCAACGTTTGCACTATGCACGCATTTTTGGGAAAAATTTTGGAACGTAACGTTTCGAACGAATGTGTTTATACTAAATGTACGTTTTCAAACGGGTTCATGACCCGTTTGGGTGTTAATGGAGCCTTCGCTGGGTAACGAGCGGCCTGTAAAGTTGACCATACAATGTTACACTAAGACAGCTTTTAGCAGCTCTCGCTAACAATATAACTTTTCGGCGCGCCTTGTCGGCAACGACGCACAGAATTTAGAAATTGGTGAAGAAAAGGGAATAAATACATGTGCGCTCTCAGTTTTGCTATTATTGCGAGTTACGACGCTCCAATGGATGTGTGTTAACAGGTGCAACCAATACATTGGGAAACAATGTTATTTACTATGATAAATCGGTATGAATTTTGTAGAGTGAGGTAGTGGCCTCCTCTGACTGCTGGAAATTGTGATTGTGATTGTGACGGGAGGGCTGGGAACCACTGTATTAATGCATCAGCAGGTGCGCTGTAACTCAAGATTTCGAATAAAAAACATTTATATCCAAATATTAAGATGTGTGGTTCTTTCTTTGCATGACAGTCATGTTTGTCTTTGGAGTCTGGACAGATTGTGTAAAATTGAAGGATAGCACTGACGCTATCAGAGCTCACCAAACCGAAATAATATTGATACGTAAGGATATAATTCCTAGAACGGAACCCAGAATGCATGTTTGTTGCAAAATTGTAAGACATTTCAAATATTCTTTGTGTAAGCCACAGCCGTGTCGTTGTCTGTTGGAAACACTGTCAAAACACGAAAAAGCTCGGGCTTCAAAGGATTTGATTTAATAGTTACAATTGATTTCATGGCTCTTCGACGTGTATCGACCGTGAAATGCAGCTTTTAAAATTTACAGATGGAACCAAGTAACGGAAACCAAGTTTATGTTTTCCTATAAACCCGCATCTACCATCGGATGACAATATTAATCATATTCAATGCTTCCGATACATGCATTACAGTTTCTCTTTTGGCATCAACTCCAGCTGTTTTATGTCCGGGAACACCGACCGTCCGGCGCCCTCACAGTCACAGTCAGCTCCATATGGGAGACCGTGTTGAAATGAACCAGCGCCTATTAACACTGAACACCTGAAGATCAAACTTGTATTGTGCGCTGGCTAACATTTTACCCTCAAGCGAATCCTTAACTGCGGGCGTTATTATATGACATATCATATTAAGCAGTAAACACCATACATCTCAGCTTTTGATAAAACTACTGAAAGTCATATATCTGACCGTAGATCAGGCTGCTAAATTGTCATCCCGTTCGTCGAATGATTTTTGTTGTTTCAACTTCAGGCAACTCTTAATGTTATGCAAAACTAATTAATTTGCATAGAGCAGCATCTTCAATCTAAAACATGAGAGGAAAATAATATAAATATATAGTATGTCATCATAATTGTCGGAAACCATATGCTAAAAATAATTGCATTTTAATTATAATTTTTGTAATTTCTAACATGTGATATCAGTCAGATGACGTGATTTATTATGTGGTCATTTACAATTCTGATTTTTTCCATGCCAGCCTCAATTTATACATAAGCCTTCAATGATACCAATTGGAGATAAGAGACAAAAAAATCATATATATATATATATATATATAATTATATATATATATTATATATAAAATAAAATAAATGGTCAATAACGATTGTGATACTATAAAGGCTATCATTACAATAATTTATATGAAAGATATCGCCCGCTGAAAATTAGATCTTTGTGTGACATCGAAAATATGCCTAAGGCCATAATTCGATAACCATTCGACGGACGAAGCTAACAATTTCACAGCATGAATATACGGCACAAAAGGCCATCATTACAATAATGTATATGGAAGATATCGCCCGCTGAAAATTAGATCTGTGTGACATCGAAAATATGCCTAAGGCCATAATTCGATAACCATTCGACGGACGAAGCTAACAATTGCACAGCATGAATCTACGGCACAAATAAACCTTGACATGTAGTTTTTCCGTAATATAAGAAGTAGGGTACAATGGCTTGCTCTACCTGACGTGAATTGCACAGGATGGCTGACCTCAGGTCACGTGACTTCGAGAGCACAGAACGACTACAGTGCTCATGTTAGGTCTATGTCATTAGAAGCAGGTCGACGACATGAGTATAATGTCGTGGAATTGGGCTATCTAGCACAAGTACGTGCAAAGAATAGTTCGTTCATTAGCCCACCAGCCCAGGCGAGCAATGAATACCAAGTTCAGGCCCAGAATCCCGGCAAATCATAATATTGAGGCCATGTCGTTCCCAATTTGTTGGGCCCATTCAGATTCGAATATGTAATTTTTTTTGCAAAATTTGCGATAATTATTCTAGCATATTTACTTATAACTATTGATGAGAAATCATACACTCATGTGTGTTGCTGTGGAATTCGCCCCTGTAGCTCAGTCGGGAGAGCGCTGGCTTCTTTGATCTATTCCGGTAGTGCAGCCCGGGTTCGAGTCGCTTCGGCGCTCGCTATTGGCCTCCGGAACGGATGCCTTGCGGCCGGTGGGCAGCGGTCGCACTGAAGTCAGGTGACATCATGAGCGTTTCTTGGACCGTGTCTAGTTATGTCGGCACGTACAACTTTCGTCTAAATTCTGCCGACCAATCAGGAATTGTACGATCGATGGTGAGTCGGACCTGCACAACAGATCTGCTTAGCGTGGGGTTCCTGACCTCGGAAAAGCATATCCACACAAAACATTCGGAGTACATAAAGGACCACTGCCCCACACCTGCCAAAAGTTCTCACATGTACGCCGCTGGTGGTGCGTAATATGAAGTAATTGCTGCCGAACACGATTATGACATTTGTTTCTCACAAACATTTTCTCAATTTTATAAAAAGTTAAGGTTTAATATTCCGGCAAGCCCTGAGGCTTGCGCAACAAGCTCTGCTTAGCTTGGGTCCTGACCTCGAAATTTCCATCCATACAAAAACATTCGGACTAAAAAAAAAAATGCGTTAACACACCTTTAAGCTCTGAGTTCTGACCTAGCTTACGTTGGCGCGCCACATTACATAAACATTCATCAGCCCAGGCGCCCAGAGCTCAGGATTTCCTTTAAGTTTAGGCCCAAGCCATCCCAGCCCATGGGCCAGCCCACCCCATTGACCACTTCTGGTGCAAAGATGATTCCAAATACGTGCTGTATGACCATTATTTTCCCAAATACAAACTAAAATACAAAATTATAATCCAAAATATGTGTCAAATATTTAAAAATCGACGTTTTATGTATCAAAGTCTATTCTAGACTGAAAAAATCCGAAATCTTTTAATGCACATTATACAATCAGTTGTTTAACAAGAAAACACGTATTAAATTAGAAATTGTCGAATTTTCGAGACAATTTTTTATGATTAATATACGATTCATGGCGATTCATGATGATAGATAGAGGTATAGGCTTGCATGACTCGCATCATTAAGGTAGGGAGATATATATTTGCCCTGCAAAATTATCATTTTTTACATTGCAATGTTGCCCTAACCTTTAACTGGAAAACTGTCGATGGACGAGGCTGAAAGTTTACCCGCCACGAATCTACGAAGTAACCTATTAGGTCCTAAGACATAGTTTTATCGAAATAGAGATAAAATATGCGATTTTGAGAATGTTTTGGTCGACTCTGTCCTAGAATGTCCCAAACAGCCAAAGCCAATACATCGCTTCACTCAGCGAGACTTTATGCCTTTTCTTCTAGCCGTTTTAGAATGCTAGTTTTCGACATCGAAGGCATTTTGGCCTATACTCAACCTATATTTGGTAAAATAAGGAATAAAGGGGGGTAAGAGTTAGCGTAACGTAATTAAGGGAGGGGGGTTTACCACAGCGTGACACTTTGTGACATGGGGGAGGGAGGGGGTCGAAAAACCAAAAAAATGCGTTACGTAAATTAATGGACGGCCCTTATGACGCAATAACTGTGGGTCGGCGTTGGCGGTCCCACAGCGCTCCGCAAAGGCGCGACCAATCTCGTTAGCTACGTCGGCAGGGTGTAAAAGGTCCCGCCCACGTAGCTGTAAAACCAGCAGGGTTGGTGCTGAGGATTGGTTCAAAATCTGTTTGATTTGAAACCAAACCTGTGACGTTGGAGGGCACCGATTTAGCCACCCGACGTACTCTCTCCAAGACAAACGCTTTGTCTCCAAAACTGTTTGTCGGAATGCCGCCCTGGCTCGCCTGAAGGCGATCAGGTTCTCCGTGGTTGCATGCCGGCCGATGGCCCTGAAGACCCGCCTTCGGCCCTGATGGCATCACGACACTCCTCAGTCCACCACGGGACCGTGGTACACGAGGGACAGGCACGTAGCCAGGATTTCGTCCAGAGGGGGGGGGGGCTCAAAATGGCCCTGCCCGAGCGTTGAAAGGCCTCCAAAAGAAGGGAAAAATATAAAGAACGCTACGGATTTCGGCCACTTTATTTTGTGATGCCCTCTTTCAACTTGTAATGAGCTGGATTGGACTGGACCCTCAGGACACTTAGAGACAGGGGATCCACCACAGGGGGACGGGGGGACGAGTCCCCTAATATTTTCGGATTTTAACATGACGCCTATGGACGTTGCATGGGAAGAATCGACTCAAGAATGCCTCTGTCCCCCCCCCCCCACACTTACGGGCGGTGGCGAAGCACTGGCTCAGAGAGACCGATGAACCAGGCTCGTAGCCAGGATTTCGCCCAAGGGGGGGGGGCGCCTCGAAAGGGCCCATTCCCGCGCGTTGAAAGGGTCCATTCCCGAACGTTGAAAGGGCCCAGCGGAACGGATGGAAATGTCTGCTTCCTTCGTACTGGCAAGGGGCCCATTTGACATGTTCATGGGCCCTTCTGACTCGCCCAGGGGCCTTTTCCGTCTGTTCAAGGGCCCCTCTGACCTGCACAGGGGCCTTTTGAACTTTACAAGAGCCCTTTGGTCTGGCTAGGGGCCTTTCAGCCTGGTAAGGGACTGCGCTGGTTGCTTTTTTGCCCTACCGACATAGTCAGGGGCCCCTCCGACCTGCCCAGGAGCCCTCTACGCTGGCTAGGGGCCCGTTTTACGTGTTCAGGGGGCCCTCTGACTCACTCAGGGGCCCTTTCGGCTTGTTCAGGGGCCCTCTGACATGCACAGGGCTCTTTTAAACGTCCAAGGGGCTCTCTGGTCTTTCAGAGAGGGCCCTCATGGCCCTACAGGGCCTCCAAGTGCTCTAAATTATCCAAAGACCACGCTTCGCGTAGTCCTCCTACTCTGAAGAGCCCATGATACCACGCCTCGCGCAGTCTCGTCGCCCGTCGGCCCTTTTCGGCGCGTTTCGCGCGCCGAAAAGGGCCCGCCGGGCCTCCAGGGGGCGGCCGCCTCTGCGCCCCCTCCCCCTTGGCTACGTGCCTGGTGAGGGACCACCAGAGGTTCTGGGAATGGACCTGTGAGCAGCATCCAGGACTCTGCTCGTAAAGTCTTCGTTCGACATATGGCGTGACATTGTTTCCCGAATCGTTGGACAAGGCGTCTTCGAGGCCGGCTTCAAACTCGCCCCTGTCCGGCTTACGCAGGTTCAATCGATGAGGTCGTGCACCAAGAGACGCTGTGTCCTAGAACTGCAGTCACACTGGAAAGTGTGGAAGTCACTCCCCATTGAGTCCTCAGCCATATGCCATGTAAAGAGTGGCATAAGCTGAGGACTCGCAAGACTCGGTCCAGCGCTGAGGTTGCCTCAGATGGCATGGTAAAATGTGAGCGAGAGCCTATGTTGATAATGAATATTTTTAGCTTGTGATCCTCTACTAGGCCCACCACTTATATTTATGGGTTGTATCAGGTAAACCTGAAAATTTCGCGCCGCTTGGCGGCGCTAAATAGCAAGTACCTAACATGAAAATCCACATGGCAAATGCTGCAAAAACTTAAATACTCGGGGGGACGGGAATGGGGTTCTATTTTCGTCATTTTAGCCGACCACCAGCCCCCTATCCTCCCTCCACAAACACACACTCAAAAATTATCGGCGACGCCCCTGGATGGTGGTAGCAGGGGCGTCGCCACCGGGGGGGGGGGGTAGCAGAGGCCCGGCCCACCTACTCTAAGAAAGTGAGGAGGGACTCAAAACCTCCTGTCCCCCACTAGAACCACGATCCAAATCTTAAGGTATTACGGATAAAAATATGCATTATTTGCCAAATATTTTTGTCATCGCTCATAACGATGATGAGCAGAATTTTTGGGACGACACAAACTGGATACATTTGTGATTTAGCTTTGAAGAACAGAAAGATCAAAGAATGTCATATCCCGTGTGAGTCCTTTATTCTACTGACTTTCTGTTGTTTTTTATTTGGAAGCATTTGGAAACGTGTCTGAAATCTGAATACAGCGGAATGTTCACATTCACATTCAGCGACGGCTTTACAGACATAAAGAACAAAGCAAGTACATACATTAACTTTGCGATTTAAATAATGACGGTTTAAGACATTGATATGCATAATGTAGGTCAATGGACTTACATTTACATTAATATTTTTTTCAATCCAAGAGCTAAATCTTTTTTATCTATAAAATATAAATATTTCCCTGTAGTGCATAAATAAGTAACTAAAGGCAGACACAGACCACAACAGCCTGCAGACAACATATGTAAACACTAAACATTAACCCACGCACTTGCAAGGGAAGAATTACATAAATAGTCAATACCGTGGCCTGATAATTTTTAGAATGTGACTTAAGGATATTTGAGGTCTCCAGGCCAGAGCATAAAAAATCAATTAGCTTGGCTGCTATTCTATTGAGATAAGCCTGGCTTAGATACGTACGGGTGCAGGAACGTAGGAATGTCACGAGAACTGGTGGAGGGGGCAGTTAAATTTTGATCCCGTCTTGAGAAACCTCCCTCATTGATTTGCTTGCATAGTTGGGCTCTTCTCGTCTTGGCGAGCCTTTTGTCATCAAAAGTTTTCCCAGCAAGCAAAATTAAATATGTTAGCGAAAAAATGCCGAAAAGTGAGGGGGCCATGCCCCCCCCCGTTCCCATGATAAGCTTCTCGAAAAGCTAGCCCTTCACGGTGTGGACCCCCACTGGTTCGAGGACTATCTCCGCAATCATAAGCAAAAGGTGTCTTTCAATGTAAACGTCCGTGTCCATTAACATCACGGCCCGCTAGAAAATCCCATTGGAGTGTACCAGGGAGCTGCTCTCGGGCCTTTAACTGTTATGATTTTCTCCAAATGGTTATCGCTTCATGTTGAGCACAAAGGGCACATCTAATTCAGTAATCAGTACGCAGATGAACGCAGATTATTTATCCGGAAGAAAAATTGACCTTCCCTGAAATAGTAAGCCAAATGGAGCGAGCGGTCCTTCTACTATGTCCAATGGTTTTGGACAGCATGGCATGAAAACTAAATGCCTGGTAAAACCCAGCTCTGGTCCTTGGTACGCACAGATGTTGAGACACATGCCGCCCGTTCTATCGCTTGGGAAACAGCACCATTGAGGAGAGCGAGCACGCTCGCAACTAGGAGTGACCTTTGACCCGCACTCACGCTTCTCTGCCGCACATAACAACTTAAAAACTCGCTGCAACGGGCTGCTTGTGGCCTGTCCCACATCAGACATAGTCCTCCCATCGAGGCTATTGACACGGTAGTGGCAGAGCCTGGTTATATTCAACAGGTACGAAACTACTGTATTTCGGTAATACGCCAGCTCAACCCAACGAAACATGAACAAGTTGAGTCAATAGCTAAATTTCTGGTGGAGAGTCATATAGGCGCAGGAAGTTTGACCACATTCTCTGACGTGGTGAACAAAAATCCTGAGGCTCAACGTCAAACAGTTACATACTATCGGAAGCGTAACTTTTACTTCACAAAATTAATCACAACAGGACAACCACTTCTGACTTGCAACGTTCAATTCAAAACATTAATACACCGGTAGGAACACTCGTCAGTCCAACGACATCCGCTGCCACCCGGTGCGACGCAACAAGTGGAGCGGCAGTTTTGCTTCGGTGGCAACGGCAGATTACAATCTCCTGCACACCATGTGAGGGCGTGAACGACATGTTTGCGACACGGTGAAAGGGAGGTGTTCCAGCTGGGTGGGACATACCCAGGTAAACAGATACCGTTGTAACAACGTGTGAAAATCAAGGTTGAACTTTACGTTTTAACAAATTTGCGACCAACTCGTGAATGTGTGAAGAAAAAAGTTGTACTACAGTCGCTGTTAAACGTTACAGCAAAGTTTTAATCGGTCAGAATTCAAACTTTGTTCTAGTAACTTGGGAATAAAGCTCGCAATGTGGTACAATTATCTAAATTGAGCTATATATTCACCATCTTATAAGATTAATGACCAGACCACGTAGTCACGTTAGCTGCTTTCACAGTAACGTTGTAAGCAACGTTGTTTCAACGTTTTGAGCGTTAAAAGGTAACGTTGTGACAACGTTCCTGGAGTCTACAAAATTTACACTATCACAAGACGTTGCGTACTTGTGTTACAAACCCTGTCACAACGTAGCGACAAACGTCAAATTGTTAGGCTGGTACGCGCGCATTTGGTCTGCATATTCGTCTGGTGGGCGTGCGATGGTGACTGTGAGAGTGGAATGATGGCCTGTGTATCTCGTGTGTGAATATGGTGTAGCGTACGAGGTGAATGTGTGTTTTCTCTATCCAATTGTTCATGCAATGACAACCGTAAGTAATAGCCAATAGTTATCTTCCACGTAAGTGCATGATATGTGGATTGTGCCGGAGAGTAAAATACAAAAACAAATCAGCTATCTTGGGTGGCTCGGTTGAACTTGGATTGGACTCGGATTTTCGGCTGCTACATAGTCTTCTTCTTCTCTTCTCTCTTCTCTCTTCTCTTCTTCTCTCTTCTCTCTTCTCTCTTCTCTCTTCTCCTTCTCCCTTTCTCCCTTCTCTCTTCTCTCTTCTCTCTTCTCTCTTCTCTCGCTCTCTCTTCTTCTCTTCTCTCTTCTCTCTTCTCTCTTCTCTCGTCTCTCGTCTCTCGTCTCTCGTCTCTCGTCTCTCGTCTCGACCCGGCCATGCTTGTCTCTTGGCTCGGATGGTATTTTTAAAGTAAATTTACCTTGGTATTGCCTAGCTCAACTGCAAGACCAACGCAATTGCCCCGAGGGAGTCCCTGGACCTTGTGACCAGCACACACGCCTGATCCCTGGGCCGGGGCTCTGCCAAGGGCGGTCTCCGTACCACCTCCGTAAACGGTGTCAAGATGGCGTCAATCCTACCCTTACCGCTAGCTGCGCCTTGTCGCCACAGGGGGTGGCTCGGGTGGCCCTCCGGGAGCCGCGGGGAGACAGGGGTGACGGGCCACTGCGCAGTTAATGAGCCGCAGAATGGCGTCATGTCCCTGCTCAATGCATTTCCGGATCCGCCGTCTCACGATGAACCTGCCGGCGGCTTCGTACCGCCGTCGCACATGGTGACTACGGCTTACCACCGTACTGCCAGCGGCGGCAGCGGCAGGGGGTGATTGAAGGGGCGGGCGCGGCGGTGGCGGCAGCGGCAGAGGGCGGTTGAAGAGGCGGGCACGGCGGCGGCGGAAGGGTGGAATGAAGGGGACGGCAGCGGTGGCGGAGACAGACCTGTGACGGATGGTCGTGCCCAGGTAACGGTCCTACGACTATGGCAGGGGGCGGAAGCGGTGCCGGTGGCAGGATTGGGTGGATGAAGGGGGCGGGCGGTGGCGGAGGCGGCAGCGGGAAGGGTGGTAGACGGCGGCGACGGCGGCAGCAGGGGGAAGTTGGAATGTAGGGACCGGGACACGGTGGCCGCTGTCCCCAGGTAAGGACGGGCGGCGGTGGCGGCGGTTAGGATTTGCGTTCGTTCACGCCCAGCGTGTTCCTGAGCTCCGACGGTCTGCCAGCCTGGCTGTCACATTCCTGTCCTGTCCTCCTGTCCTGCCCGGTCATTCTGTCCTGCTTACCCTGTCCTGCCCTGTCAGTGGACCCAGCGTGTTCCTGAGCTCCGACGGTCTGCCAGCCTGGCTGTCACATTCCTGCCCTGTCCTCCTGTCCTGTCCGGTCACTCTGTCCTGCCTTACCCTGCCCTGCCCTGTCAGAGGATCCCTTCATCAGCGCGGTACTTCTCATGCACACACTGAGCCAGGGGTGGATCTAAGGGGCAAAGGACCGTGCCCCGAAAGATACTGAAACTATGATTAACCCAAATAAAGAACGGACAAACGGTCGGCCTCTGCAAGTTTATCTTAAAAATTGTCTTTGCAGCAGTCAAAACCCAGCTATCCAGTCAAAAAATAAAAATGTTACGCTGATCCAAGGCATGACACAAGTTTCGTAATTGCTTATATAAATTTGGAAAATAGAAAAATGAATTGCATCAAGTGTCTGGCAGAGGCTCTCCCTAATGGTGATTGCTGGCCCCAGAGACAAATACAAGACAGATACAAATAAATCATTCCGAGCAGGGGTGCAGCCAAATCTTCGGCAAGAGAGGGAGGGGATACGGCATCCTCAGACAGGGGCCCTCTCGGCAAAGGGCCCCGAAAAAATGGCGAAACAAATCACCCGGATTTAGGCCACTATATTTTGCAGGGTCTCTAAAAAGTAGCAAACAGGGACATCACCGATAATTGTTTAGTGTGAAGGTCGGCCCAATGGGGGCACGTGCCCCCTCTGCCTCCCAACCCTGGCTGCACCCCTGCTACCGAGATGTGGAACCAGGAAAAGGGATTATCTGAGGCTTGGCTCTACTCATTGCCTGGTTTCACCATCAAAATGAAATTTTCCACGACCTAAAATCAAAATTTTCACGCCACTTCGCAGCGTCACATCAGTGACCATCGTCATAACGAACCCATCGTCATCGTTTTCACTTCGTCGTAACGCTGAATTGAATGAGTACCATTTTGAGCTTCTTATCCTCTACAAGGCCAACCCTTTCCTCTTCACCACCTATATTCCTGGGGGTTTCCAGGCACACCACACCCGTAAAAAATTCGCGCCGCTTTGTGGCGCTAAATAGAATTTAACTATACTACCAGTAAGGCGCCGTAGTTGGCGATGAACAAGCGAGCGCGAAGGAAATGTATGGTGAATTTAAACTTGATCGAGCAAGTAGTTTCTGAGATACAAAAAGGTGCGCACTCCCCTGACTTGTGGAAAAGTGGCGGCTAATAGGTCCCTAACCACACACCAAAGTTAAACACAATCGGCTCAGCCGTTGCTGAAATATAGAATAGGGGTGTGCACGAGTGCACGTGCAGGCCAGAGGAACCCCACCCCCTACTTGTAGAAAGGTGGCGACTGAGAGATCCCTAAGAAGTAAGCACACACTAAATACGAAAACAATCGGCTCAGCCATTCCTAGAATCCTAATATATAGAATAGGGGTGTGCACGTACGCACGTGCAGAGGCACCCCACCTCTGACATGTGGCAAACTGGCGACTATGAGGTCCCTAACCACACACCAAATTTGAACACAATTAGCTCAGCCGTTCTTGAGATATAGAAAAGGAGTGTGCACGTGCGCACGTGCAGAATCATCCTACCCCTGAGTTGTGGGAAATTGGCGGGTGAGGGTACCTTAATCACACACAAAATTTGTGCAAAATCTGCCCAGTCGTTGCGGAGTTTTTGTTAGAAAACACATTTAAACACCCCTCACACGGCATGCGCCACGCGCAGTGACAGTCACCCACATGAGTCGAGTCTGGTCTCAAACAGGGTAGGTTGGTTGACACGTCCGATTGACAGGCGAACTTCTTTGCTGAGCACTGAGCAGCCCGCTCAGTGCTCAGCAAAGAAGTTCGCTTGTCAATCGGTCGTGTTGTTGCAGAGATATGAGCTTCTCAAAAGTGTCGCCACGGGTTGTGTAAATATCCTACTGGATTATTTGTCCCCCCACACAACAAATAAAATAAAATAGATAATAATAATACAAAGTAATCGTAATAATAGCACGTAATATCCGCCCCTGCATAAATTGCATTGAACGTAAACTTCACTGCACTAGCACTGCTGACTGCACTAGAACTGCACTGCCCTAGAACTGCACTGAACCGAACCCTGCGCCCCTAGCTTGCACTTAACAGATATAGAGATTATCTGCTGCGCAGTCGACAGATCCAATTTCCAAACATTCAAGGCTGTTCTGAAACTGTTATGATTTTATTTTGCCTTGTGTAGACACGTTTTTGGTATCAGTACCCAGTGAACTTTTATCCAAACACCCGGTCATTTGAGTATCCGTCGACTCTGCCGCGGGAGTAGCGCGGAACATGTTCAGGGGATTACTGTGGCGCATTGCACGCTGCTGAAGAAATGCTGGTCCTCGCTATGCTGTATGTGGTATCAGAACACAGCCATGGAGACAAACGGTGGTAGATGGTAACAAAGGTGTTACGACGGGCACTGGTGGATCCAGCCTCACCTGTCCCACCTTTTAAAAAGTTCTCAAATGTACGCCGCATGTGGTGCTAAATATTACGTAATTGCTGCCGAACACGATTATGACATTTGTTTCTCACTAACAGTGCTTAATTTCATAAAAATACGTTTTAATAATTGGGCTAATGACGTCATATGAAGGATTTTTGGGGAAATAGAGAAAACCTTCACGCTGCTATATGTATGACTAGTGTATGGCTTATGTACAGCCAAATGTAAAACAAGTCGACTTTCACAAACATTGGGTAAAGAGAGATGACGACATCGATTAAGAACCCTAATGCTAATACACTATAGGGTTCTTTGTTGGAGATGTCAAAACCAAACTCAAATTTCTTTGTGATTCGACCTCGGTGGTTGTTTTAACTTATACCATACATAATTTCAATGCC
>VOPJ01009083.1:33440-65357 GCA_014673585.1 Semibalanus balanoides
AGTGAATTTAAGTTGTAATTGAGCGTTAAAAAGGTGGCCAAAGTATTATTCCCAAAATAAAAATTGACTTTACAACACAGGTTGTCAGGTTGACTTCACAAAATTTACAATGCACAGGTTGTTTGAACCTAATCCATGCAATACATATGATACAATATATGGCATCGACATGTGATATGATACAATCATACATAGGTACATAGTTGCTTCCAACGCACACAGATGGACATAGGCAAGGCTGTATAAACCGACATAGGTATATGTATCTATAAGAATCTTGGGTATATGAGTATATAGGGCCTTGGGTACATGTCAATGTAACATGATGTTTACCTTTTGCTTTGACTACCTTGGAGAGCTTTTGACACCATGGACGAATATCGCTTAAATTTAAATTAACCTTCTTAGAAAATTTTACTTATTATCTTGCTTAACCTAAAAAGTTTGTGAAATTCGTACGTGATGCTAAGTTATTTTATATCAATATACATGCCCGAGCATCTCCCATCCCCATGGCGCTCGTGCAATTTTGACGCGCGGTGTGCGTCATTATTTGTCGCTTTACGATATGAGCTAACTGAACTCATAATAAATACCTTTATCTCAATCGGTAGCACTCCTAGCTGTTTTAAAGAACAAGGCAAAGTTTTAATCAAATAAGGTTATGTTTATGGTTTTATTTTTTTTTTATTTTATAAAAAAAAATGTTTTAAATGATCAATTTGAAATTACAGAAACCACAGAAAACATTTGCTTGCTAAGGGAAAATGAGTTCAAGAGACTCTTGACCTCTTTCAACTGACCAACTATTAGAGGTCACTGATCTAACGGAATGTTGCTATAGGGGCGGTAGATCTGCCTTGAGGATATTAAATGGAAGTGCTTACGAAATGTTACCTACAAGTTCAAGTGTGCGTGACACAGAAGGCAAGCAAGTGGGTTGATCTTATGACTAATGACCCAGCTTCCCCAGGGTTCCTTGACTCATGTATCATACGGATCATTAGCGATTGACGTTGCAAATTTCTGTTGTGTTGGCTGTTGGCTAACTTCACGGACATGGGGGACAAAGGGGGCAATTGCCCCCCGTCAAGGGTAACAGGAGGCCCACCGACATAAATTGGCCCAGATACCATTTGCATTAGCTTAATGGCTTTTAAAACAGATGAGCCCTCAACTCAGGCGAGGGGTCTCTCTGGTGCAAGGACCCTTAGAGACACTGAAGGGCTCTCGTAGTCAAGGGGCGTCTTGGGCATGTCCAGGAGCCAATTGACCAATGACCACCTCCCCTCCCCCTGAAACCGAAAAGTTCCCAGGGGCTTCTCGAGCCTGTCCAGGTGCCGATTGAACCAGCTTAGGGCTCCAAAGCCTATGCAGGGGCCTCTCGTGCATTTTCAGGAACCCATTGAGGCAACTCAGGGGCCAAAAAAACTGTCCGGGGGGCCTCTTAAGCATGTCCCGGGGGCCATTGAGCCTACTCAGGGCCCCCAAAACTCTGTCCAGGATCCTCTTGATCATGTTTAGGGGCCTCGGAACGCATGCCCTCCTCTTACATGTTAACGGGAGGGGCGCAGCCCCCCTGGTGAAGCCGCCAGTCCCCCCAGTTGAGCTGAAATTGGGTCACGGGGGGAGGTAGCTGCCATCGTTTCTGTATAAAAACGACTTATCTACTCAAATCGGCAAAACTAGAGGCTATTAATGCTGATCGCATTAACTTGAGTTTCAAAATCGTACGCTCATATAACCACGCTTATAGTTCAAGTGTCACAAGACCATTTACATACGTTGTTCTTCCCTCGCTTGCTATGCGGGGGCGGTAGAAGTCCGGCACGGTATCTCATTTGTGGTTGTAATCCGTTGGTTCACCCAGTGTGCACGTACAGCGACCGCGGAACCCCTTTGTCAATAGGCCCCTTTGGTTATACACTATGAGTGCTATAATATTCAAGTTTTTTGCGAATTTGACCAATTTCTAGGCGTTTTTCGAGAAAACTTTCAACAACGAAACTGAAGAAGAGGTGAAACACACCAGATTAAGTTATTCTGTTGGCGCCAACTGGAATCTTACTTGCCTTAAAATTGCATTTTTGCCAAATTTTACGCGTTTTTTCTAAGTTTTTGCATTTTAGACTAATTTTTAAGTGTTTTTCGAGAAAATTTTCAACAGCAAAATTGAAGATGACACAAAACCATTTATGCAAATGTTCAATAGGCCTCCTAAAATTTAATTTTTAGGTCACTTTTTTGGCAGCAAAAAAAATCACGTTTTTTACATTTTTTAACCATAAAAAAAATGGAAAAATTTTCAAAACAAATGAAGATCATTCTTTGAGGAACATCTGTAAAATTATCAGATTTCACAAAAAAAGTTTTTGACACTTTTTAAGCCCGTTGAAAAAAGGGTACAAAAGAGTGTATTTTACACCCCCACGGGTGCATTTTGCAACCCACGTGGTTATGATACAAAAGCGGAAATTAAGTTGGAGTAAGACGCATGCACCTAAAAATTTCAGAGCGCTAGTGTCAGCTGTTTGGCCGTGAGAGCAAATCAAAAATTTGCGGACAAACAGACAAACAAACAGACAAACAAACACATAGCCAGCTACTTTTCTGAGCGATGCCCCAATAGAAATCTTCGAAACTCAGAAATGCTTCGCATTCCTTTTTTTCTACGATTTTGAACAAATCTGTGGAACAAATGACGCAGATGTAAAAGAACAGAACGTTTAACCGGCCCACTGCAGGGAAATGATTTCCGCCCCCCCCTTTCAAGTTTTTCAGGAGTAGCTGTAGTGAAAAACGGCGTGACGCAGCGCCGCCAAATTTCTCACAGCTGGCTGGGCATCAACTACCCAGACTTTGTAAAAGTTTTGACTTCAGGTCATCTAAGGTCAGGTCACAGTCTTTTTCCGAAAGACTTGAAACTTGCGGGATTTTATAAGGTTATTACCTTTTATAAGGGTGTTTTATCAGGGCACCTTCATATAATTATTTACCGTGATCCGTTTGCAATTTGTTGCTCAACTCTATTTTCTACGATTTTTAAACATTTATCGTTTTCCAAACAACATGACGTCCCAAAAACGTCATTATCTCTCAAACGTCTTCATTAATTTCAATGCAATTTTGACAGAATACGTATAGGTATTTGTTGTTAACTCAGCTACGGAAAATTCAATAAGATGCACTGCATATGTAAAAAGTTATTCAATAAAATATCAGGATGACCCCTCCGCCCACCTGACCCCCCGATGGGCGAGGGTTTAACTAAAGTAACGGAGTACAGATACAGATACAGACTTTTGTTTAAGTCATTCACATGTGCCTGTGGCTATTAAAACCTCTCGTCATGAGTTAAAATCACAGGAGACATGGTCAGAACATGCATGCAATTGAATCATACAAACATGGGCGGAACTTTATGAAATCGCTCGGGGGTTGCTCTAATATGCTAATTTGATAGATTTTTAACTCAGTTCTTTACCATGCAACGCCATAGGCCTGATGTTAGAAATTTGACATCATTGGGGTGGGGCTCGGGCCCTCCCTGTCGAAGCGCTGCCCCCTTCCCCTTGACGAAATCCTGCCCCCTTCCCCTTGACGAAATCCTGACTACGTGCCTGGTGTGTGGTATATGCCCACGTCCTCCGCGCCGAGCCACCCCAGCCTCCCCAGCCTCCCCAGCAGGTCCGATGCATGGTCGTATTTCCCTCGACCAAAAAGGACCCTATAGCAGCATAGATTATGATTTTCTGAAGCCGGCAGGAATTTCCCTTCTTGCCGTTACTGTACACGGAGATACAGTACCGGATCTGCGAGCAAACCAGGACGTTGATCAGTGCGGAGTGCATGGCCTTTGGCAGGTGCTCCTCAGATACGATGATAGACCAGTCAAAACTCCGAAGCAGCGTTGTGTTACGGTACAGAGATATGGTGGTCCCAGCATAACCAGCGGTCAAAGGTGCCTAGGTCTCATGAGACCTAGGTTTTTGGCTTCTGAAATGGGGATTACATCCTGTTCGCGGAATTTTACTTTGATGTCATGCTCAGTGCACAAATTCTGAATTTGAACATTTTGAAGGCTGCCCAGAGTCATCAGTTGGGTCTTGGCGGCATTTACTTTCAGTCCATTCCATTTGCTTGAAACCAGCTGTCGAGAGAGGCTATGGTCCCCTCCAGGCTCCATGACGACTTTGTGAATCTCAGATTTTTCCCACTGACCAAAACTTGGGTGTCGTCAGCAAAAGTATCTTCCGTTATATTTGTCGTATAGTAACGGAGTAACGAGTAACGGAATTAATTTTATTAATAGCGTAGTAACGAGTAACGGAACTTCATGTATGAGAAACGATGCCCACCACTGCCATCATCCAAGGTCACTTAGTTGACGTTCACGTTCCCATGGGCCTTGCATCACTGTGCTTGGTGGACCGGAGACGGGAATTTTCCTGTTGCACGTGAGATAAAGTGCTGCTGCACCGAGAAGACTAGGGGTAAAGTTACAAGGCAGCAGCTCTCGGTCTGCCAACCAGCATAACACTGACGGACTCTGATCAGCTGCACCTCACTCGCCCGCTTGCCAGTAGTCGTGTTTTCCTCACCTTTGTCCGCGCTGGAAATTGCTATCTCATAGCAGGTAGGTATATTGTTACCTACTGGTTTGGGAGTAAAAGCGGATCCAGGAGGGCCAGCGGCGCCATCATCCCAAAGATCGTTCAAGGAAGCCAAACTATGCTTTGGTCCCCCAGCAGGGGAGGAAAGTTAATAACTGATTGTACAAATTATCTTTGCAGCAGTCAAAATCCACCTTTCCACAGCCCAAAACTGGAATATTTCGCGCGATTCGTGGCATGAGACAAGTTTCCCAATTGTTGATTTAAATTTTTTTAAATGGGAAAAAATGCATAAATTTTCCTTGGCGGAAATTGCTGGCCCCAGCGACCATTCCATTCACAAAATGGTTACAGGACACTTTGGCGAATGTCATTTTGACGAATGTCATTTTGGCGAATGCATATTTTCTTTGACGACATGTCTTTTTGACGACATGTGAATATGCCGAATGCTAAATGGCGAATGTGTTTTTGGTCGAAATGTTTTTTTTTGCCGAATGTAAAAATGTCGAAATGTTTTTTTGGCGACATGTGAAAAAGTCGAATGTGATTTTGAGCGACGATGTAAAAACGTCGAATGTCTATTTGACGATGTCATTTTGCCGACATGTCGATGAGATCAGAAATGTCAATTTGACGATACTGTCAATTTTTGACGACATGTGCAAAAGTCACATGTCTTTTTGTTGGCCGAAATGTGTTTTGACAACATGTAGAAGCTCGAACATGTACATTTTGACGCCGGAATGTCATTTTGACCGAAATGTCCTTTTGAACGACATGTGAAAAGGTCGCATGTTCTTTTTGGCCGGTAAATGTGATTTTGGACCGACGAATGTGAAAGATCGAAAAAGTCATTTTGAACCGAAATGTCATTTTTGACGACATGTGAAAAAGTCGAAATGTTTTTTTTGCCGTTATGTGCTTTTGATACGATGTGAAAAGTCGATATGGTATGTTTTTTGGCCGAATATATTGTTTGTCGAGACAATGTGAAAAGTCGAAATGTTCTTTTTGTACGATGTAATCTTTGGCCGACATGTGAGAAAGATTCGAAATGTCTCTTTTTGCCGAGAAAGTGGAGCGGGGATGCGCTCGCTAGTCAAAAAGGCAATTTCGACCAGTGGCCGGATCCAGAGAGTGGGTCAATGGCCCCTTGGGCCTCGAACTTGAGTGGGGCACTCTGGCCGCTGAGGGGGACTCTTGAACCACCTGAGGGGCCTGGTCATCTGAGGGGGCACTCTGACAGCCTGAGGGTCCTCTTGCCGCCTTTTGGGGGCACGTCTTGGCCGCCTGAGGGGCACTCTGGCCGTCTGAGGGGCACTCTGGCTTGTCTAAGGGGCACCCTTGGCGTCTTGGAGGGGTCTGAGGGGGCACTCCATGTTGCCGTCAGGGGGCACTCTGTGACCGGGCTGAGGGGGCACTGCTGGGGCTGCGCTGAGGTGGCACTGGCTGCTGACCTGAGGAGCAGCGCCCATTAAAAATAAAGTAAGGGTACCACCTCAAAATATAGTGAACCGAAAATCCGTCCAGTTTTTTAAGATTTGGTATAGGTAGAGAGCACACTGCAATGTGATGCCCCTGCTGTTCAAGATTTTTCTCTGATCGAAGACTGATTTCGACCCTTTCACATGCCACAAAAATGACTTCAGGCAAAAATTTATTTTTTTTGCAAATCTTCCCAAATAACATTTCGGCAAAAAATAATTTCAATATTTTCACTTTTTTGTCCGGCAAATGACATTCGTGCAAAAAAACATTTAAATCTTTTCACTTGTCAGCAAAATGACATTCGTCAAAAAGACATTTCGACTTTTTCACATTTCGTCAAATCACATTTCGGCAAAAAAACATTTCGACTTTTTCACATGTCGTCAAAATGACATTTCGTCCAAATGACATTTCGATCTTTTCACATGTCGTCAAAATCCAACATTTCGAGGCAAAAAGACATGGGTCGACTTTTTTCACATGTTCGTCAAAATGCATTTCGATCTTTTTTCGCCACATTCGTCAGAATCACAATTTCGGCAAAAAGATATGTCTGACTTTTTCACCATGTCGTCAAAATGACTTCGTAAAATGACATTTGATTCTTTTCTCAATGTTCGTCAAAAACACATTCGTCAAAAAGCATGTTCGATCTTTTTCCACATGTCGACAAAATGACATTTCGACTTTTTCACATGTCGGCAAAAAGACATTTAGACATTTTTACATTCGGCAAAAGATTCGGCCAAAAGTACATTCGCCATTTAGATTCGAGCATCATTAACTAGTCGTCAAAAGAAATGTCGTCCACAGTGTCTCTCGACAATATGCATTCGGCCCAACATGACATTCGTAAATGAACATTCAGCCAAAGTGTCCGGACACCGGCGCTGCTGTACCCATCTACAGGGGTCTGCGAGCGTGTCCAGCCACGAAGTTTTTGGATGTGGCTGGCCTACAGATCGGACGACCTCAGTACCGACCTAAGCAATGCAGCACTTCTTAGCCTCATTTTAACATGTGGCTCAGTGAAATCGAGATTCATGCGCGCATGACAATCAACAATGGTCTATATAATATACACACGGCCGCATTGACCTGCTCCTGAATCTCATGAACAACATTCGCTTGTCGGTGCCATCACGACAACTGCGCAACTTTCTCTCTGGGTCACACCTTTTTGTCAGGTAAACACTGTCTTTCGAAGCCTCCTCTGTCGCGTACCAACGCATGCAAACTCCTTTCTCCGGTCCTGTATGTACAGTCTGTCTCAAATGTATCGCACATACTGGCCAGGTTCACACCGGGCGGTACCAGCAAGTTTGAGATCTCCTGGGCCACCGATCCCAATACAGGCCAAGGGTTAGAGGCAGGGGAGAGGAGGGTGAGCTATTTATATCGAAATGGAAGAGAGGGGAGCACAGTTCAACGAGAGAGCAATTCAGCCGGTCGAACTACCGACAACGATTGTAAATCTAAAAAATGCCCAGATAGTACGAGTCTAGATTCAGATTCAGAGTGCTAATCAGAAACATTTGGCTGACTTAGATCTACGCGTGACTGAATTTTGCCGATTGGGCCAATTGGCAGCAAACAAGTATGTGGTTTGGTCTTGGTTATTTTTTTAATGTGTTCTCGGGCAGCCTACAATAACGCCTTGTTGCGGAAAGTCCAGCAGTTTGAACTACCATTTTATGAACCAGCACATGTTCTGTTTGAATTGGAAGTGACAGAAACGGATATAATCGGGAGCTTGGACAGTGGAGATACCCAAAGATCTCACACAATTCATGAAAACTCATAGGATTTTGCCATGTCCGTGAAGTTGGCGATTTCCAAGCGACTTGTTTGACAACCGGACTTCGCGGATCTCGTAAAAATAACTTGTAAATTGATCAAATTAGACCAAAGAACCACAAATCTGATGCTTATGTTTATATACCACGTCTCCTTCGAGGTCAAACGAAGGAGAACATACAAACTGCAAAAAGGGACAGATCGATTTTCTTTATTTTTAGCCCAAACGTATCTCAGGGCAAGGTCTAGCCGCACACCGAACATCAGTAAAATCAAGGTCCAACTTTAAGGTCAAATCCAAGGTCAAAGGACGGGGAGCAGCCAAATGTTACCACTATTGTTAACTCATTTTTGGCTCAAATCAGGGCAAGGTTGCACATAGTAAGTTTGACAAATAAAAAACTTACTTCAATGGCAAAATAAAGGTCATAGGAAGGGGAACAGTTGCTAGAAGTTAAGTCAAGTGCTAAGAGTTACCGATCAATTTGCTTTATTTTTGGCTCAAATGTAGCTCAGGGCAAGGTAAAAATCAGTATGAGAAAAACAGCCAAATCAAGGTCCAACTTAAAGGTAAAAAATAAGGTCAAAGGACGAGGAACAGCATAAGAGCAAACGTCAGCGCTCGATTTGCTTCATTTTAGGCTCAACATGTAGTTTAGGGCAAGGTCAGAAAAATAGATGTTCAATTTCAAGCTAAACATTAATGTGAAAAATGCACGCTGACTTAACATAGCGACCCAGCCACTTATTCAGCGACGACGACCTCCGATTTATTTAAAAATGACATAAATGGACCTAAATTTTGCTTATTTTTGCCGATTTTTTAGACCCAGCCCTGAGCTATATTTGACCCTTACCCTGAGCTGTATTCGAGCTAAAAATAAAAAAGATCGAGCTGTAACTTTTTGCATTTTTGATGTTTCCCATCATTTGACCTTGATCTTGTCCTTGAAGGAGACGTGTATATATAACCGCAGATTCGTGGTCTTCGTGTCTAATGGATCATATATTTCATTTTTAAAGAAATTGGGAGGTCGTTGCTAAATTAAGTCGCGTAGTAAGTTGCAAATTGCCGTGACATGGATTTTGCTTGCTAAGTGATTGATAGCTGATTTAACGCAAACCTCTTAGTAAAGAACGGCTTAGATGCTTTGTTTAATAATAAAGAAATGTGTCAACATTTTGGTGATTCAGGTCGGTCTGGGGGGATGGGGGGGAATTGACCATTTTGCCAAACAGTAGATCCCGGCACATTAAGTGGCACCGCTGAGATTACCTAAGTGGTGTGTATAAATCGCAAACGCGTTTTTATATATTTATTAATGAAAAAATGAATCAAATTTGTACTTTTGTTTGTATTTGCGTCTGCGCTTTGGTAGCCTAAAGGACGATTAAAAATAATATTTTAGTCCCCTAAGACTTGTTTTAGGCATGTTTTTGCGATATCATTCGGAAGAGGCAGTGTCACTTTAAGTCGAGCAAGGATCCGTTATTTTTTCCCATCGAAACTTGTATTTATGGCACAGAGGCAAAGTCATCATACAGTATAACCGATCGCTCTTTCTTATGAGACTTGATCATTTTTTAGGGCGAAGTCACTTTATGCCTGGGGGCATGGCCCTAAATGCCACTAGATCCACTAGTGTATATAGTATTGAACATTTAAAATCGACTTGAGCCATTTGGCCGTTGCCCCCCCACCCAATTTCATAAAGTTCAACCACTGATTTATATATTTATAACTTACCTATACCCAAAATGTGATTTCTCGCCGTGTTTAGTGCACTCAAATACCATACAAGATGAACACCGGTATGTTATCGTCATAAATACAACACGTGGCGGCTACTTCGCCGTCGCGACATTTCCTCCTAATGACTTGTAATGTTTGTACTATCAATGGTGAAAACTTGCTTTATTTTAGATACAATGTAAATCAGCTTCGGTATGATCAACATATGTTATAAAGTAATTAACAGGTATACTGTGTAATTTCATGCCAGTAATTCATTATATTTAGTAAAACATAGTATATTAAAAAATTGACTTGCCCTGCACAATAAACACTTTATTGGTACCTGGAAATATGGTGGCAAATAAAAATACACCTATGCAATTTCTGCCCAAAAATGTCAAAAGCTGCCCAAAATTGTCAAAAGCTGCACTAATTGTGATGTGCTGGTGCAGCCCTGCCCCGACAAGATCTCGTCAAATCCTGCCACGTTTTGCAGACAGGAACTTCGGATAAGCCTCATTAGTTACTGTATCGCCACCGCGCAAAAGCTACGTTGGTTGTGAATCGTTCCAGATAAAAAAAGCGTCAAACGCGCCACTTTCTCTTCTCCCTACTCTCTACTGCTACCAAATTGCTACAAAATGGAGGAAAAACGAACGAGCAAATAGAGGAAGCACGAACGAGGCAAAAATAACTTGTTTTTCGTCAAAACGCTATTGTTCGTAGCCAGCACCCATTTGTCATCATCAGTTTCAGCGGATTTTTTATTTGTTTTGAAAGAGGGGGGCTAATTTGTATTGCCGCCCCTGTCTGGTCTGGAGTGGGGGGGGGGGCTTTAGCCCCTCCCCCCACTCCTGGATCCGCCAGTGCCGCCAGTGCGCGTGTTAACACGACACTAACAGAGCGAAGAACAGCTGCTGCACATGCGCCCTGGACTTGACGAACCCTTGCTTTGCTTTAAGACAACCAAATGCAGTCGGTCTCCACCTCGGTCTCACCGTGCTGCGCCCTGTTGGCGCTGCAGGAAAACTGGCAGCTCTGATCTGCCTGCAGATCAGAGCTGTATGGCCGCGCCGTTCTCACAGTCGGTGCAGCCCGTGATGCTGAAGGGCTTGTTTTGTGCACTGTTGAAGGGCGAACGAACGCATTGAACGACTCAGTCAAATAATTAGGCATGCACATACATGACATAATGCGTGCTTATTTATAACTCGGTTATCCTAATCATCTAATGATACACATGTGAAGCCTCACACACATGCAAAGCAGATGTGCTTTGCTGCTGCTGTATAACTGTATAACGGAATCAAACAGCATTTATCTGACAACAAAATAAACGAACACTGAACAGTATATGTAAAACTGAAATGGCCTATCTAATGTAAGACTATAGCTATACGATCATCATCGAAGCAATTACTTCGGTACGGCTAGAAGTTTTCCAGAGAAAAAATTCCAAGCTTACAACGAATAAAAAAAACACACACATTTGTAATATGGGGCCCCATTGTCACAATGTCGTTTTTCGATCTGTTGCAGCTCTCGCCTCCTGGCCAAACGGTAGCTCTACAGCAGTGTCTGCAGACACTTCACGCTGTAGCGGCGGCCGTTGGTCGGCCCGGTTATATCGTTACTGTTAAGCACCGGAAACGATAGCGATAGCGGCGATACTATCATCGTGTCGTGCCGGGGAACTGACGGGCTGTCGGTAAACTGGAGCCAAGGTGACGTCATTTGAAGGCAGTCATTTTAAGTGGACATTTGTACCACTTTGTTTTGTAAATTTATTCCGAATGTTTTGTATGGATGGACTTCCGAGGTCAGGACCCGTGCTAAGCAGAGATTGTTGCGCAGGTCCTGACATCATCACCGATCGCGCAATTCCTTTTGGTCTGCAGGATTTAGAGACGAAACTTTTACGTGCTCGACATACCTGGACACGGTCCGCCCCGCTCACTGACGTCACCTGACCTTGAGTGCGACCTCTGCCGCCGGCCGCAGGCCATCCCAGTCAGAAGCAAATAGCGAGCGCCGAAGCGACTCGAACCCGGCTGCCAGTATCGGAAAAGGTCAGAATTTCAGCGCTCTCCCACTGAGCTACTGAGGTGGACTTTTTTTAATTGTCAGCTTTCTACTTTTACTTGAAATTTGCGTTCAGACAAAATCGTGACATTTAAAACATTTTAATTTAAAACAGTTTGAGCGATAAGGCACACAGATTTATGAATGGCACAATGTTTAAATTCTGACATGAACCACGGTGTTTCGGTCATACAGAGAACAGACCAGCGCCAGCCGCACTGGCCATCTTGGCTGGCATGGTTTGTCTGCAAAGACAAAACCCATACACACGCAAGGCCCTATATCAACGCAAGGCCGAGTGAGGTCAGCGAATGAGGTGGAGCGAGCGCACCGTGCTACCCAAACTATACGAGCCTGCGGCGACGCATTGAATATACGAGCCGTTATACTGTACTACTTAGAGGCTGGAGATACGGGCTTGGTACGGCCGGAAAGATCCGATAAAGTACCGGAAAACAGACCGGCGTCTGCGTTACCTGTTGCTTAGCTTGGTGTTTGAGCTCCGTTAGCGGTGGTGCCTGGTAAGCATTACTGGACTGCACTGGTCCGCTGGTCTGGAGCAAGTCTCCAAGTCCCCCCTCCCCACTTATATAGGCTATACCACTGAAATACTATACTAAACTCCATACTCTTTCCACTCCGATCAACGATGTAAGCCCAGTGCTTACTTGGTCTCCACCGTCAATAAGGTATATTTTTGAATTTATGTAATGCTATTTATATTTTGGGAATATAATTGGAATGCATCTGTCCTTTCTTCGAAGTCCTTCATTCTTTGTCACTAGTGACACTCATATGGGATATTGCCATGTCATTACAAGACCTATGGACGTTGCATGGAAAGAATCGACTTCAAAATGCCTTTTGCCCCCCCAACTTCAAATGAGTTGCTACGCCCCTGCTCATGTGGGATATTGTCATGCCATTGCTCCACCTGAATGATTTAAAGTTAAACTATATTTTAAATAACCTAACAACTTTTTAGCTTTGCGAAATCAGTTATAGGGCCATTGGTAGTTCACTTGCTTGTCGTGTAGGGGGTCCCAGCCTCGAACTCCGGGCCGGGGCAGCGGTAGCGGCTTCAGGGCGGAGCTCTATAAATTCGTAGTCTAACAGCAGCGCATATGCCACATACACAAAGCGCCGATTCCCGCTGTACCTAATTGTGTAGGTAATAGGTATGTGCATACATACATGACCTATTATTGAGTTGTATGAATAAATACGATAAATCGATAGAGCCAAATGTAGGGGAACAATATCGCCATCTCAGTTAACGGCCAGGTCTCGCAAGTCACTGCAGGCCAAGGGCACCGGAAGCGGTTGTTACGATTTGTCGCCAGACACAGAGACATGTCGGCTCATATCGGGGCACAACATGGTGCAATGCGTGAGAGCTATGGCACAGAGCAAAATACAATGCTTTGGAGCTTGGTGCGCAGCGAAGTACAATGCATGGGAGCAAAACGCTGTGTTGGCACAGCCATACGTGAAAACTGGAATGTTGTAAAACGGGAGACCGGAGTACCTATATGCCGACATGATAGCTGAGTGCAGACGCAGAGCGTAGTCAAAGGGGGGGGGGTGATGCCCCCCCCGAGCAAACATATTTACACTATATCAAATGCGATTCTACTGACGACCCGACCCCCCCCCTGGTCGAACAATATTTTGCTTAGGAATGCAAATTTGATTATGCCATGGACTGACCGTTCTCTGATAAAAATCCTGGTTACGTGCCTAACTGAATGTAGCACAATCGTTATAAACTTCACTGGCAGGTCGATACCGTTGCTTCACCAGCTAAGTGTTGCAGAATAGGCGTAAACTCGAGCTGTCTATTGCCGCTCGAGTCGGCCAAATTACGGGATATTTCCCCATCCTCATTCCTCACATCGCTCCGCTAACGCCCCCATCTTTCCTCGACATTGTGGCGATATTTGCTCACGCGTATCGTAACTGTAATTTCCTTCCTGCACGGTATTTTACCACATCGATAAAAGTTGGAGTATTATTGCTGCATGTGATTGGTAATCTCGGTGTTATGATTTGTCGCCAGACAACGAGTAGCTTTCTTAGGCCCGGTAATGTTAACAAAGCAGACCATGTTCTCCAATGCATGAAAACGATGTGGTATGGGCTAAATCGTTTTCACGAATGAAGAGATGTGTTGTAGTTATACCACTTAAGCTGAGCAGAGGGTCTGTACTTGAATACCACTCTAGCTGAGCAGAGGGTCTGCACTTGAATAGCACTTCAGCGAAATGTCGAGGTTTTATTTTGAAATTGTCAATTTTGTTCATTTGAAGTTTGGTTGTACCTATGTATTGCCGACTAATTCGATAAAGGCTTAACAATTTCAATGAATCGCCATTTAACAGATATATTTGTGTAACATCATTCAGGTTCGGTTCGAGAACGAGATTCTCTACGAAATGAAGTCACAAATTGCGTGTAGCTAATGTTGTCAGCCGGTCGCATAAGGAAGACATGACAAAGTATCATTCAAGAATCTCTATCAAAATTATGCATTGGAAAATGGTTTTAACCAATTGTCAGATACCTCTCTTCTTAGAGGAAACCATGATACAATTGTTGTTTTCATTTATTTATTTTGCATTCATAAAGAGAAATGATTTGACATGGTACAGAAGACATATTTAAAATCATAATATTAATTAAAACATGTCTCTATACTCGCCCCATTACAAACTCTATCAAAGAAATAATGTTTTGTTTCATTTGGTGATTACAGAAGTTGCATAGCTGTTACGTAAGGTGCAAACCGCAAATAACCCGAATTTGCAGGCTTAACCAAGCACACGCACACGCAAACTATCGCCCTGTCAATGTTATCCTACTTGCCGTTGCGTAATCCAGAAAACGTACGGTAAAACGAATCGATGCAATTAAGTGCCCCAGTTACTCGAAGCGGATGCCAATCGATATGTTGAAGGAAGTTTTCGCTGGTGAGCAATGCGCAGTCGGCCATGTAGCTGGCAGCAGCAGTGCCAACCTGTACGTATTCTGCGCGCAGCGCGCCTGCATCCGCTACACGAGGAAAGTCGTCAAGCCGTGAGACAGCGACAGGGGGTGAAAAAATGGTGACACTGTGAGGGTGCTGGTCCGGAGACGGGGTTCAGTCGGTGCCTGAAACGAGCCAGCAGTCGTGAGCACTAGGCCTCAGGATGTGGACGTGGCAGGTGAGCTGACCGAAACGCAAACACAGTTACTGGGAAACCGGGATCGGTCATTGCGCAGGCCCGCTGACACGTTCCGTATAGTATGGCGCCACTTCTGTATCTGAAAATATAGAGTTAGAGTTGGCATCACGTCATGGTGTCAAATGGATTCACCTTAGCCTCTGTGTTAAAGGGACTGTCCCACCTTTTCAAAAGTTCTCAAATGTACGCCACATGTGGTGCTAATATTAAGTATTGCTGCTGCCGAAACACGATTTATGAACATTTGTTTTTCACTAAAGTGCTTCAGGGGCCGTCCATTAATTACGTAACGGCACGAGGGGGTGGGGGAGTTAGCCGAAAAGCGATGACCCAATGTGACATGGGGGAGGGGGGAGTTGGCGAACCGAAACGTTACGCTTTATAAAACTGCGAGATCAACGCGGCTATACAGGGTGGTAACAAAATTATCCGGACAACACGTTTTTCCGTTTCGTATCTAAGGCTTCAGTTCGTATCTCCGCTTTCAGTTTTAATGGTTTGCATGCCCAGGTTATTTGCGCAGGTGGCGGTAAGACATCATGTGTGAGGTCATGTAGGCTCCTGGGTGAGCTTCGGGCCAGATTCTGTGCCGATTGGTGACAGTTTTCGCGCCACCATAATAATGATCTCTTGCCAACTGGGTGGAGAGCGGTCTTATGGCCGCGAACACCCAAAGTTCAGGGCACCAGACCAGCTCGTAAATTCCTAATAATTGAGCCATGCACGTCAGGCCCATTCATATTAAAAGGCATTTTTTTTTAAAACAGAACATTTGGCAATAATTATCCTAGAATGTTTACAGTATATGTAAAGTGGTATACTAAATATAGTGAGAAAATAATATCACCATATCAAAGTCTATTCTAAACTGGACAGAAAACCGAGTTTAAAATGGGCCACATTACAACAATCGAAGTGGAGCTTATAAACAAGAAAAAGGAACGTGTTGAAAATTCAAACTGTCACCAATTTTCGAGACTTTCAAATTAATTATATCATATAATTTATATTCGTGGGAGGTTCTGATATTGAGGTATATGGCTAGTGCCTAGTATGACTCAACATGATTAAGATGGAAGATATTATATTGCCGCGGCAAAACAATTGTTTAGCGCGGTCATTTGCATATGTTGCCAGAGCCTTTAATCCTGCGCCCGGTGGGGTCATTTTGACCTGAGGTTTCCGGAATAGCGGGAACGGCGGCGTATAGCTGTTAAACATTAACAAAATTTATAGGCTATTAAAACATCAATTTCTCACTTTTTTCAAAAAGTTGACCTTGGGTCATCTCAGGCTGGGTCACCAGGTCACGTCAAGTGACCTTGCCTTCCAAAATGTTTGTGATCGTGCCAAAGTCGCAGTTTTTGTCCGAAATTTAAAATTTGCAGGATTTCATAAACGTTTCGTAAGTACCGTACGACCTTGGTTTATCTGTATATTTTTAGCATCGGTGACGTTAGTCAAGGTTAATTTTAATTTCTGACCTGCCGCCATTTATAGCAGTGAACGGAAACATAAATAAAGCTTCACCAGTTCATTAGAATAATGGCAATTGGATCAAACTGATTCTTTCAAGAATTCAATGCTTTTTTAGCTTATTCTGGTTGACCAAGGTGCAATTGTTGCTCAGTGATCTCTACAAGGTCATCTGAGGTCATGCTGAGGTCAATGAGTAATGATTCTACTAAAAAAAAATATGCATAAAGATAGAGACGAGCGGACAACACCACTGATCTTCGTCTTGTCTCGCCGCATTGCTCCATATGCAACATGACTTCTACCTGGATCAACCAAATGACCTTTAGACTGAGGTAAATTTTGAACCGTTATGACCTTGCAGGTATCATGTTTTGTGTCAAGCGCCCTGATGAGGCAATACGATGAATGTTAAGGAATAAATGCTCTTCTAATCTTTTTTCGATACAAATGTATCAGGAAACATGTTTCAAACCAAAAATTGCATTTTTGACTGTTTGGATGATCTCTGGAGCTAAACTATTGATCTGAGCTCAATTTGAAGGACACCCAATGGATTGCATTTTTTATGAACAGCTTTCATATTTTTTCCGTTTTAAAACCTAGCTGCTCATAGTTCACACGATATATGGGGGTTGGTTTTGAGAGCGAAGGGTCAAGACTGTGAAATTTGACCTTTGAAGACCTCTGCAACCTCAATATTAACCTGAGCGTAACAAGATATTGGAAACTAGCGAATGTCCATAGTCGAGAAGCTTTCGAAAGCTTTTTTCCGCGTGTGTTCTATGCCCTTTTAGTTTTCGAGTTGGGTCTTTTGAACCTCGCCCATCACCATGGCGAAGTTGTCTCGGGGCCCACCAGGGCGCTGGTTAACGAAAAGACTGTTCGAAGGAGGAGGCTGAAAATTTGCTTTAGCATTTTTGCTTGCATGCTTAGCTACGGCCCGGATAAGTCACAAAACAAGTTTTATCGAAAATATGAGATAAATTATGATTATTTTTTAGTTCGTTTTGGTCGATTCTGTCCTAGAATGTCCCAACTAGCAAAGCCAATACCGGTCGCGTCCCACTCAGTCGGAGACTTAACCACTGGGATTCCTGGAGGGATGAAGTATAACGAATCTGTCGGGGGGCTCATTAGCCCCCCCTTCAGAATGATCTCCGCTGCCATAAGAGCTAGAAACATGAAACTTGGTGTGTTAGGGCTGGTAGGCAAACAATGGACTCTATTTTGTTAAAATTTGGGTGCCTTGGGTCATTATCGTTCAGGTCAATGAACGTCCATCAACAAATTATTAGTGTCAAAATATGATAATTTCAGAACCTTGCCATCTATCTCGGAAACTATTGGCAGCTAGGAGGAAATCCGAAAATCACTGTAAAGCGGTTTTAATTGTTTTCACCATGAGGCATCAATAAAATGACCTCAGGTCAATGTTTGGACTGTAGAGGTCAACAAATGTAAAAAAACTGTTTTTCAGCAAATGTTTGCTTTGGCGGGTATCGTTAATACTTTTGATTATCTAAAGTATATACAGCACTTATTTTGGTAACATCATGTTTCTCTCGTCCATGTTGCGGGTTGAATCCATATCAACTTTGTCAAACGGAAAAATTTGAAAAAAAACCCCCCGAGTCAAGGTTGGCAGGAGAGGTCAAGGTGACGTAAGTCGGCAAATGCAATATCAAAAGACGGCGTATTGAAAGACACATTGGTTGACATTTGTAGGTCTCTATCAATGTTTTTGGTCAACGAGTTTATTGAAAAAGGAAGGTGTTGGTGAACTTTAATGACCTTTCAAAAGGTCACTGGACTAAAAATTAATCATTTTCATCAAGAAAGGGCCTAAGATGACATGAATACTGAAATTAATAGATTGATGCAATGTATTAAACCTCGCTTTTATTTTTCAACCAATATACTTATATTGGAAGAATTAGGAGCATTTGACCTGACATCGGAGGGTCATCAAATATTTAGATATCACCCGGCTGAAACTTTCACACATATTGAGTTTGGCATGTTTCTCTCACATACCATCGGTTTTTTTGAAACGTCTTGAAATAAAAAACTTGTATCATTTTTGTGAAAAAAAGTTTGTTTCAAAAACAAAATTGGATTTCAAAATTCAAATTTGTGGAATTTGAGATAGCCATGCTGAAAGAACAAATTCATTCTGTACCGATGTCGTGTTTCTTGACTAAACTTTCTTCAACACACAACTCTCCATGAGTGCTTAACCATGCAAAAGATTTTGTGTCCAAAAAACGGCCGAACACGCCCCCTAATAACTGTCCTGGACCCCCTCACTAATAAATTGAATTTGGAAAACAAGTACACATTCGATGCGCAAGAAATGTTAGGAAAAGCCAGCAAGTTTGAAGGGATTCTGAGTTGTAGTTATGAATGACCCTACGCGAAACAACCTCAAGTGGGGCCCGATTCGGCCCCCCCCACAGTTAATAGGGGTTAATGCCGTTTTTGTGCTTTGCCTTCTAAGAATTGCTAGTTTTTGCCATCAAAGACTGTATGACATATACTCAACCTATTTGGTAAATAAGGGATAAGGGGGGTGAGGTTAGCGTAACGTAGGATTAAGGAGGGGGTTTTAGCCTCAGCGTGACACTATTGTGACATGGGGGAGGGAGGGGGTACAGGAAATCGCAAAAAATGCGTTACAGTAATTAATGGACGGCCCCTTATTTTATAAAAAGTAACGGTTGTTACAATATTTGGGCCTGATGACGTCATATTGAAAGGATTTTTGGGAAACTGGGAGAAAAACCTTCACGCTGCTATATGTATGACTAGTGCACTGGCTTATGTACAGCCAAATGCTAAAACAAGTCGACTTTCGACACAATTGGGGGTAAAATAGAGATTGAGAATCGATTAAGAAACCCTAACTGTAATACACTATAGGGTTCTTTGTTGGAGGATGTCAAAACCAAACTCAAATTTCTGGGTGGTGTGATACACCTCCGGTAGTTGTTTTACTTATACCATAATAATTTCAATGCAAGCCACGGAAATGGTATCTAACTCGAAATATAAATGTTAACGCCGCGCACTGCAGGGGGTTCGCGCCGAACACTAACTGCACGGGGGGTTGATTTCCGCCCCCGTGAGATCTCAAAAACTACTAACGTAGCGACACAAGCGGAAAACGGCATTGGATTAGCTCTGAGGCAAGCTCTATCGAAAGTTTTCAGTCTGTATCTTGTATCAGGTACAATTGAGGTCACCAGTGGTCACACAAAGGTCAGATTTTCCGGTTTTAGGACTCTTTAGGACTCTTTTACCAGAAACCACCAATTAATCTCAGGAAACTATGGATAGATAGGAGCAAACGATTAGAGAGGCAATCGATACTATTGAATTTGCAATCGCACCCATGTGTCAAATTCATGTGATTGCCAAATTCACGCCATGTGTCACCCGATATCCTCAACATTGGAGGCTCAGAATCAATAGTTTCAGGCTCCAGAGGTCATGGAAAAGGTCAAAAATACTGTTTTTGAGGCAACAGTTTTTCGTGATAGCATGTCACTTAAAAAGATAGGGAAAGACATTTTGACAGCCATGGCGTGTTTGTCCTCATTGAATGCACTTTGAAACATATATACGGTGACCTGGTAAGGTCAACTTCAAAATTCTTGAACCGTCAGGTAAGGTCAATTTGGTGACCAGGTAGGTCATGATGCAATAATGGGGCAAACGCGGCCGACGAGACGAACACATTGGTGTCAACTAATCGTCTCTATAATCATTTTTTCTAGAAAGAAGTTATTAGCGAAAATCATTGCTGATGACCTCGATGACCCTCTGATGATTTTGTAGAAATCACTGAGCAACAATTGCACCTTGATCATTTAGAATGAGCTAAAATAGCATGATTCTAAAAGAATTGGCCTGATCCAATGCATATTTTCTGAAAGGGAAACATTTGTTTATTGTCCTATTCACTTGTAATGGGGAGGTTTGTAAATTGACCTGACTTTGGTCACCGATACGACAAATCCGAGATATACGAATTGTAGGTACGAATATTCTTATGAAATCCTGCATAATTCAAATTTTTCGAAAAAAGACTGTGGCTTTGGCACGAACGTAAACGTTTTTGAAGATGAGGTCACTAGACATGAACTTGTGACCTGACCTGAGATGACCTGTAGTCAAAACTTTTTCAAAGTGTGGGTAATTGATGCCCAAACAGGTGTACGAAATTTGGCGGCGCTGCGCGCCGGCCGTTTTTCCGCGGTATCTTGAAAACTTGAGGAGGGGGTTTGGGCGAAATCACCCACCTCAGTGCGCGGTAAGGTGGGCAGTCCCTTGGTAAAGTGTTTATATTTCGTGGTTTGTTCGTTTGTCGCTCATTTAGTCAAGGCACACCAATAAAATTGCATGTTAAAGGGTAGGAGTACTAAGGTGATAATAAGTAATGAAGAACCCAAATTTACTTGACAAAAATTGTGTTCAAATTATATATGACATGCATGCAGTCAGCTTGAGTTTATTTGTATTGCATTCGCAGCTGGTAAATATGTGGCCAAAGGCTCAAAGCTAATCGTGCCGAGCTTGAGTCGCCAGCAATCTGCGATCAGGTGACTTCGAGGACTGCCTTGTTTTCCAATTCAATTGGATACCACAGTTGTTGGATACTAAGCTACAATTCATTTTTCATTTTGTTTTCCTTTTTACCGTAATGCAATTTAGACAGAGATAGTTTTTAACAGAATCTGGAAACTATTCAGCAACTGCATGGTGCAATGCCATTTTTACATATTATTTAACTATCGCCCATTTCTCACCTTCGCCGTACTGGGAAGAATGACAGCCCCCCTGTTAAATTCCAAAACAAAAACATAGAGAAACACGGTAAAACCAGCATGTTGCCTGTCATGTAAGGAATCTAATGGTATGCAGCTTTTAGGTTTTATGTCAACGGGTGACCTTCCAGGTCAAGTAAATGACCTCGACTCGATCATGTCCAGAATAGCGATTTTCGGCTTAGTCTGTCAGAAAATAACTCAGAAATAAGAAATACATTAAAGTGAACAAAGAAGCATGTTCCTTAGACAGTTTTTAAAAAAAAAACAGATAATTATTTATTGTTTCATCTGGTTAAAAAAAGTCCAAAGATGTGATTTAAAAAATGATATCATGAGTTTGCTACACTTAGGGGAAGCCATCACTCCATCAAAAAAGGAATATTGTTTGGAAGATTGAGGTTTGGTAATTCCTCTATACTCAGATGGTCTCATATATCTTTCGGTTTTTCGATTGTTGACAATTGATTTTGTAGTGAGTTCTCAAAAAAGTTGTAGAGTCAAAAAAAACACAACAGTTTGGAAAACCGAGAGTTAGTTGATAGAAACAATTAATTTTAGTCTTTTCCGTTTTCGTGTTTGTTTATTTTTGCTGCATAACTCTATCTCTACGATTGTAAAATATTTACAGTTTGTCCACCAAACATCACATCCAAACTCAACACTCCAAAACGTCATATATCTCAAACATCTTATTGATTCGACTTCAATTAAAATTTTGACAGCCGAAGCGTATAATTTTGTTAACTTAAGCTGCCCTCAGGAACTTATAGCAGGAGCACCGCGATGTGTAAAAAGTTATTCTAAAAAAACCTCAGGGGGTGCTGTCAGCCCCTTTTGCCAGGATTGCCCCTTTTATTTGCCAAGATATGGTATGGCTTCTGTCTGTTTTATTTTATTTTTTATTGTCAGTGAAAATGCATTCATTTCTATGTTACTTTATCATATCGGCACTTAACATGAAGTTGAGCGTTAAATCTCTCTTCTACTAACATATATCTTCAAACGGAGTTTGGGATCGATAAAGTTGACTGCGTATTTTATGTTTTAAGGGTTGTTTTGTAAAAACAATGTGGAACACGAATATGTTGGCATTTTTCAACTTGTCATGCATTAAGTTAAAATAATTAGTTTTTATGATTAAAACTTTGTCACTTTGAATCGTACCCTGTCCCAGTATCCTGACGCCGCCATCTCCCCGTTTCAGCTGGCAATCCTGGCGCTCGTTGCTCCGCTGGCACTGCCGGTGACGACAGCGCCAAAGCCGGCCATTGCTGGCTCACCGAGCCTCGGAACTCAGTTTAACCAGTTCAGTGCGTTCGATCAGTACGACCCTCAGCTGTACAACCAGCGCGACTACGACTACTCGTACAACGCCGTGCCGTATAACAGCGCGCTCTACGGCAACGGATACTACAACGGTGCGGCGACATATGGGGACAACTATGAAAACCCTTCAGCCTACGACTACAACCGGTATAACGACCAGACCAACAGCTACAGCGGCAAACAAGACAGCTACAGCGGCAAACAATACAGCAACAGCGGCAAACAAGACAGATACAGTTGGCCAAACAAGACAGCTACAGCGGCATAAACAAGGACAGCCTACCAGCGGCAAACAAGACAGCTACCAGCGCGACAAAACAATACAGCACTGTGGCAAAACTAATACAGCAAACAGCGCAACAAGACACTACAGTCGGCAAACAGACAAGCGTACAGCGGCGAAACAATACAGCTGAAGCTGGCAAACAATACAGCAACAGCGGCACAACAACGACCAGCAAGCAGCTGCCAAAACAAGAACGAAGCTTACAGCGCCAAACAAGACACTACAGCTGGGCAGACAGAGACAGCTTACAGCGGCAAACAAGACAGCTACAGTGCGAAATCGTACAAGCCTGTGAAGGCTGACTCTAGCAGTGATGGGAAATACGACCCGAAGAAGTACAACACTGGACAATACGACGCGAAGCTGTACAACACCGGGAAGCACAACGCCAGAAACTACGACACTGGACTCTACGACCACGCAAAGTACGGCACCAAGCCGGTTAATATTGCCAAGCTGAGGCAGGCACCTGGATCTCAGGCCTTCAGAGCGAAGAGTGTGGGTGCCGAGAGCCGCTTGGGTGGCAACCAGCCAGGCACGACCGGATACTTCATTCGTGGTGACGGCAACGGAGCATTCGATTGGGGGCAGTATGGTCATGACGGTAAAGGCACGAACTTTGGTACCAAGAAATCGGGCTTTGCTCAAAATGGCTCAAGCTTCCTTGGAAAGAAATCGAGCACTCTCAAGAAAGACTCAGTTCACAAGGTAAAGGAATATGTTAAGAAGGACTCTGTCGAAAATGATTTCGATTTCAATACGAAACAAGTTTTCTCCAAAATTGACGTATTCGGCCCAAATCATAAGCAGTTATTCACAGGTGGCAAACGCGTCTATAACGGCGGTCAGGGACCGCGTCCCAGTCCCATCAAACTGAGCGATCCTAGGCCAGCTGATGGGAGAGAAGAATCTGCAAACGGTTCTGATACCTATGGGTTCTACTCAGATCTGTCAAATCTGTACTCAGATAAGTCGCTTGATGAATTTGCAGCTCCTCCAGCAGTCAATGGAAAAGGTACCGACGAGTTTGGGAAGGACATAGACAGCTATGGGTATTACTCGGACGTGTCAAATTTGTATGCAGATTCAGAACATAGCGGAAAAGCCTCAGCTGATAAAAGTTTTAACCAGAAGCAGTCACCAAATAATCTTAACTTCAACACCAAAGCATCGACGGTGCCTATGTTTCGACCAGCCATTTCCCCCAGCCCGGTGCAAGGCACTGGTAGTTTTGACAGTCTCGACAGACGGTCGCCACTGGATGTTGCCGAAGGAAGTGACAGTTACGGATTCTACTCGGAATTGTCAAACCTGTACGTAATGCAACGCTGGAGCCATTATCTTTTTTATATTCTTTTTTTTCGATGTTTTTTTTTTAGCATTTTTGTGTTTTTTTTCTTTGTTATAATTTATTTTTATTTTTTATTATCTTTTCTCTCTTTCGTCCTTTCTTTGTTTTTATCTTTTGTTTTTTTGTTTGTTTTGTTCTTTTTTTTTTTTTTTTTTTTTACTTCCTATGTTTTCTATTACTTTTGACACGCTGGACTGTAGACTGCTACGTGCCCACACATCCAGGACTTCGATGCTGGACTGTCAGAAAATCAGCTCGATTTTGATAACCAGCAGGAACCAGCTAGAGGCAAGTTTACCCAAGATGTTCCGCCAAATGACGCCGGATTTGACAGCTACGGCTTTTACTCAAACTTGGACAATCTGTACCGTCCAGAAAAGCCAGAAGAATTCCCCGTGAAAAAGTCGGCAGCGAAAAACTCCCACGTCGCAGCAGGGCTGGATCGCACGTCATCGTTCGGAGACTTGAACGCCGGACTGAATGGGCTCGATTTCAACAGCCAGGGCACCAAGGCTGGAGGCAAATTCAAGCAGAACATTCCATCGAATGACCTCGGATTCGACAGCTATGGCTTCTATTCAGACCCGGACAACCTCTACGGCGTAGACGCATCACAGGGGACCCCGCAGGAGTCTGTCACGAGGGGACAGTCGCAGTTGACCGCTGGTTCGGGCAGACGCCGGGTCCAGAACAAGGCACAGGCTGACAGAGATCGCCAGTTGAAGGCGGCGCCCGTCGACAGAGATCGTGCGTCAAAGAACAGGTTTCTGGAGAAATTCGGAAGTCGCGAGCGAGACTCCACCCGATCGCAGAATGGAGTGGAATTCGATAGCTACGGGTTCTATTCGGACCCACTCAATCTGTATGCCTGAGAAGTCATCTTCAATGGTCAATGAAGTCAAGACTATTTGCAACCCTGGCAAATTTTGACTAAGGGAAAACTTAGAAGCAGCAGACGAAGCGTGGCAACATGTAAAATGAGTGCGCCAAGTTACTGATGAAATATTGAAGGTGTAGTCAAGGGCGGATCTAGAACGGTAGTTTGGGAGGGGCCACCGCTGGTTGTGGGGGAGGGCGAAGTCCAAAAAGTGTCACATAATTCTGAAAGTTATCGGATTCCGCTGGTTTATGCATCGATAGCTGATTTAGAATAAATTTTCCTTAGTAAAAGCTCCTTTTTTATTATATCAGAAATGTGTCAGTTTTGCTTCGATTTCAGAGATTTGGAGGTTATGGCCGGATCGCTCCCTTCCCTGGATCCACCTCTGGGTGTAGTGGTCCTGATATGCTTCAATATATTACTTTTTTAGGTCGAGTGAGGACAGCAACGATCAATGGCATCGCTAATCGTGTAATGAGTGTATAACGCCGGTAACGTGCCCTTGCTACGCAAATCAAATGCGCAAGTTGTACTGTTCATCGAAAACGATGCAATTGGTGCGCTGTAATAATTACAATAACTTCAATGCGACGTACCCTGAAACAAACGATTAAACGATCCATTTCTCTATACCCCTACTATAACTGGACATTTGTTTTGCTTTTAATTTCTATGTTACCGCTTGCCGAGAAGCGCAAGTGCAAAGAGGAGTGGGCAATAGTGCGTTCTTCAATAGCAGTACTGTAATAATGGTTTTGTTCAGCGCGAGGATATCAGACGGAGTGCAGTGAAAAATGAATATAATGTACTTTAATTGTACAAACTGGGTCGCCTTTTTTCATTGTTACAGAGATTAACTGCGGAATTATTTTATTTTCCTGAAAACAAATGATAATCACATAACGATTTTGTTACCACAATTTCTGTATTATCCTAGATGCAAAATTAGTATCCTATGAAATACAACAGCCATGGCAATTTAATAGCGTGCACAACACTAACATCCATAGCCGGAGACTGTTACAGCGGGCACACGAACACTAACACCGCAGTAGCCTTGGAAACAATGCATTAAGCGCACCATACAAAACAGGAAAATCCGCAAACCCACGCACAACTGGCGGTAGCACATTCTAGCAGACGACATAAATGTGTACGCTACTTTCCCGTGTGGAATCTGAGAAATCTTACAAATCCTACAGATAATTTAAAATTTAAAAAAAGGGGGACTTGTTAGGCGTAAGTATCTGCTGTCAATGGTACAATTCAACAACTTGTTTCGGACCCGGACAATCTTCAGACCATTATTTAGTGCGACAAATTTCCGTATTACCTTACAAGCAACATTGCCACGTCTAATATGGAAAACCAGCGGCATTAAAATACACGGCATATACATCATCTTTGAAGTAGTAGATGAATATAGTGTTAACAATTTTAAGTTATCATATCTGTTAACTAATTATTCAATCATACCACGTTTTTCATATAGTCATATCATAATGTCTCAGTTGTTTTTAGCAATAGCGCGAGCAAGTGAGATAAAAGGTTTGCAGCTCTCAGAACAATCAGATTTTAATCAATGTTCAAACTTTTCGGCCGCCGGATTACATTTACCAAAAACATTTTTAGCAGTTTCAAAACGGAGGTACGACATATGATAAAAAAAGACCACACTAGGCGATATAATTTCTTAGGACCTTCGTCGTTGTGAAGATTTCCACCCTCGACCTTCGCTGTCAGAAATCCAACAACGACCTCGTCCTAAGAAAATTATTTTTAATCGCCCCGTGTGTATTATTTTAACAATTTTCTAGAGTGTGTATAACATGTTGTCCAGCCCTTGCTAGGTTGGCCCGCAAACCTTTGCTAAATATCATGGACCGGTAGGGGGTATGTATACGTATACGATGAGCATTAAAAAGCATGTAATAAGGCGTATGTCGGTAATGATCCTTCAGATCTATAGTGATCTGTCCCATTCCTCATCTATGTTTGACCCCACCACTATACAAACCTTTCGATATCCGATAATATAAAACAAACCGTTTTTTATCGAAAGTAGTACCCTCAACCTACCCGATCCTCGAGAATATTTAGATAAAAATCGGTGATCATTACTATGTCCTTGCAGCCCGGCAGGATGATATATTATCACGACTTTTAAGTGATTGTCAAAAACGCACAAGACAATATTAGAATTGCATGAGCTCTGACATTTGCAGTATATATATGGATTAGTGCCACGCTATAACAAAGCTTTCCCTAACAATGCTTAAATATAAGAAGGAGAACATGTAGGTTAACAAGTGATTAAAAGAGTTCAATAAGATGATGCAATAATACTGTAAACATGATTACCACCAACGCGGTTATCAAGGACTTCCAATTGGAAGGTTTTCAAGAAGGTAATAAAAGCTTGCCTGGCAGTCAATAAAGTTACGTAGAGGGCATTTATAGCTATGAAGATGCTAAAGATAGTTTATCCTTCTATTATTTGCATAATTTGCTACATATAGAGTTTCAGTGGCGTGTTCAGGCACATGAAAAGGTGACTAGCATGGTGACAACGATATGCCAGCGATTACTGCGCAATATACAGTTAGTTGAAAATGATATATGCACATATGAGGCCAGGAGAGGAAATAAAGTATTTTTTGCAGAGGCGCGCTCAGGAATCGAAAAAGGGTCATATTGTTGCAAGGAAACTGAATGCATGGGCCTACGATAACATAACATATTGCAGTTTTATTGTGAAACACGCTCCAAAGGGTACACTATAAAACATTATAGGATAATAGGTGAGTCCATGGATGTAGCAACGTATCTCTTTGGTGAAGGGTACCCTCACCGATGTTTCAGATTGGTGAAGGATCCTTCACCAATGTCCGCGTCTCCAACCGGATCCGACTCATCGGTTCCTCCGCTAGTGTAGGCGCGGGCCGCGGTTCGCCTGCCGGCCGGCATAACTATTAACTATAGGGCGATGTGCTGCAGCGAATGTGGTCAGCTGCAGTTATTGCTGCAAATAGTATGGGAATTATGAAAGTTTTTCAGAAGCATTAAATCGAACGTGTTGCGTAAATAACTATGTTTTTTCAGCGTAAAGATAAACTAAGCTTGAACTGCAACATCGGGCCTCAACGCAGGATGCACTGGCGGATCCAGAGAGGGGGGATGCAGAGGGGCGCGGCCTCCCCCAGGCGCCCGGGTCGCGGGGTCGAGCCGTGCTTTGGCCTCCCCAAGCCGGGGAGGTTTGGGAGAGGCCAAAACACGGCCCGGCCCCGCGACCCGGGCGCCTGGGAGAGACCGCGCCCCTCTGCAGCCCCCCCTCTGGATCCGCCCCAGGCAGGATGGAACGGCCAGAAGGATGCAAGTCGAAATATAGGTACCGGTGAGTGTGACGGGGCTATCACAGGACACCTTTAACTTACCAGAACCTCGGCGATGCCATCCTTCACCAATGCTTTTTTTCCACTTCTTCACCCATGGGTGAGTCCAAGTAGGGTAAAAAGGGGTAACCAATGTGAATTGAAGCTGCAAGTGAAAAGTCACTGTTGACTAGTTAGTATTATATATAATAACTGGAGATACATCTATCAAAAGTTAATATGTCTTCCCAGTTTGAATCCTGGATACGTCTATGATGAATTACAACACGCAAAATGGAACTATCTATGATAAGTAACTTATATATATATATATTGCTCGGTAGCAACTTACCTGCGGTTAATAATCTATATATTTGGCTTTTCTTTTTCTTTAACCTGGCACTGCCTATGTCAAAAAATATAACTGCTTTTTCAGATGTCGAAGTAACGAACAATTCAATTCGTCTTCAAAAAACATCAAAAAACGGTTGTATTATGCGTTTACTTCACCCCATATTTAGTGACCTGCACATGCTATGATGTTTTAAATTTCCAAATGGATCGTCAAGTAGTATCCAATTCCAACTCAAGTGTGATCGATACTCCATCTAGGTTGCAGTTACAATTCGTTAATCCAAAAGACAAGCTATGTACTTGGCTATGAAAAATAACTCGAACTTGTTTAGTTTTGGTCCACCCTATTGTCCCTCTATTAAATATTTATGGAGTTTATTCTGTTAGAAATGTAAATCGTGTTGAGGGGAATCGAACACCCGTTGATTTTTTAAAATCGGACGGGGTAGCAGGGAGCCCGCCACTAATATAGGGTTAAACTAATCTGACAACATATCGTTCGTAACACAAGCTTATGTAAATGCAGCGATACAAAATTGACGATAACTTCCAAAGGGGCAGGTAGGGGCAGCCAAATTAGCATTGGTTGGATAGATAATGGTCCATGCCAACACAAAATCATGTTTGCAGCGCGAGCACTGGTGGGTATTTTAAAACCGGCTATTGCAAACAAAAAGCATGGGAAAATATGTTGTCATTTTAGATACCTCCAATTCAATTGATAATAAATAATGCAAAAAATTGGGAAAAGCTTATATAGCTTTTCGTATAGTGTATGACTCACTTATCACGTAAAAACACCGAATAAGTCGTCCAGTATTTAATTTTGTATGCTATTTTACTTTGAACTTTGCACACAAATTCCAGCAAATGGTTCCGTTTCCATTGCTCCGTTCAAAGGAGAGATCCGTGTTCCACTCACCTATACGAAAAACAATTCGTGCTCGCGGATATATATTAGCATATTCAGAATCCACGGACAATTTTTAGGAGAGCCGTTTTCTACAACCATTTTTGGTATCGATTAGAAGACCACACAAATTGATTAAGTCGCGCTAAATACCGCTGCCCGCCCATTGTGCATGGAGACTACTGTAGCGCACAGAACAGTAACATCACAGGCTGGGGACTGCAGTAACTCACACAACACTAACATCGCGGACTGGAGACAGCAGTAGCGCAAGAACAGTGCACCAACAGGGCTGGGGACTGCAGTAACTCACACAACACTAACAGCGACTGGAGACTAGTGTAGCGGCACAGAACAGTAACATCACAAGGCTGGTGGACTGCAGCAACTCACACAACACTAACATCTGCGGAGTGGAGACTGACTGTATGGCACACAAATCGTAAACTAACCACACGTGATAAGAAACTGCGTAACAGTATAACCCACGATAATCTAAGCGTAATACAACGCCTCTCTAAGGAACTTTCACTGGGGAGGGGATTTCACTGGGACTATACTTTGAAGCTTGATCGCAGCAAATTTCGCTCCGTTTTCGTCAGCGGAAAAGCTGTTCAACCGGGGGGGGGGGGGGGTGTCGGGTCATCACTGCGAAGGATGTATTGACCGGGATCGTGGGGACAGTTCAAAGCGTTTTTATTACCGTCGACTGTGGTTGATTTTCGCGTCTACTGGGGAGAGGGAATGGCAAGGCACTGCAGGGGATTATGTCTTTCAGTTAACCCGGCAGTCACTGGAATATTTTTGTAACACGACTCACTGGAGGAGGAGTTTTGTTTAGCTCCCTTCCCTCTTCTATCTTAGGAACCTGTAAGACGATTGCGCTGACTCAAACGTCAATCGAAAGTCCAGGTAATATCATCGTCACAAAATAAATTGTGTTGGTCACCAGTGACTTCACAGGTCAGGTCAAGTAAAGCGATTGGAACATTTTTGATACCGAACGGTTTTGACGTAACTATGGAATTGGAGAGACGTGAAGAAGCTACACAGGTCACCATCCCCGTACATTGTATAAAGTGAGGTCATCTTAGCCTCTTAGGTCAATAGGTCAAATTACAGGTTTGGGTTCAGTATGTTTAGCAATGCATGTTTTTAACCTAAATTTTCATCCTGAGCACGAAAAAACTAACCTAATGCTTAATACATATATGCAACCCGATGTTAATTGATATAATGGGTTCATGGTCAAGCTCACCAATGCAGACTGACCACTTTTTGATCTTTGAAAAGTCATAAGTTGGTAGCCGTTGAAGATTTTAACTTGAAACTTGACACACATATTCACAACACTGATATCTACCATGCACTTTTTTTTTGTAAATGATCACAAACATTGAAAATATTTGGACAAATCAAATTTTGACTTGAATAATTTTTACAAATCCCATGATGCAATAAAATAAAATTCGAGAGAACAGTTCGATAGTACTGCTCAATATCTGTTATGTGATGTATGCAAAGTGAAGTTATCTTCATAATTGCATTTTCTACAATTTTTATGTACGGCCTAATTTTTCTGGAAATCTTTCGGAAGTGACGTCACTATGACGTCATTTTCTCGTGACACATTCAAACACCAATTTTCCTTTTGCTGACCTATGGAGAATCTATGGCCAGAAATGTACTGAAAGTTAAGCGTCGGCCGTCGATAGCTGCATTTATCTTGAGACATTCTAAATATTCCTCAGGTGGAGGGGGCTACCCCCATCCCAGTGGCTCTCGGACTTCCATGTTGAAATAGGCCCTGGCGTACGCAATACGAACATCACGGGCTGGAGATTTCAGTAAGGCACACAACACTCAGGCGCAGATCTAGGGAGGGGGGGGGGGGGGGTGCTAGGGCGCCCCACCTGAGCTGGGTCGCGCCTATGTCGCGCCCGGAAGGCGCAACCTTTTGAATGTGCTCCCCCCTCCCCCTCTGACCGAAATCCTGGATCCGCGCCTGACACTAACACCACGGGTGGAAAATTTCAGTAGCGTATGCAATGCAAATACAATCCACGGGCTGGAGACTGCAGTAGCGCTCCCAACACTAACACCAGATATGTAGCCAAGGGGAGCACGGGGGCCATGTCCCCCTGATAATTACGAGCGAGCGCGAAGCGCGGAGCGAGTCCTCATTGAAT
>VOPJ01009084.1:0-11152 GCA_014673585.1 Semibalanus balanoides
TGCTCCGTCGGATGGAGTACATTGAGGACCTGCAGCGGTCGCGGCCGCTGCTGACCGTGCTGCTGCGGCTCACCGGACTGTGCATCAAGACCCGACAGAACCGGACGGCACTGACGCGGCCAGAGCTGCGGGCTGTCTCCGTGATGCTCCGTCTGCTGGCGCTCTGCCTGCGGGCCGACCCGGAGCTGGTGGCTGGCCCTCCCGGCGGACCCACCGTCACACAGCAGCTGCTGCAGGTCAGTGCAGCGGTCCAGCCCTGTCTGATGGCGATCAGGTTGGTATCTCAGAGATCTGTTCAGAGCCGGGAAGGTCCTCTCGTTGCCTCGGCGCCGCCTCGGGTGTTACTGGACGGGCAGCCAGGACAGGACAGGAGGGAAGCCAAGGACATATTCTGTGTTGCGTATGAGAATGTGCATATGTGTGTGCACTTGTGCTTCTTTGTGTGAGGGAAATATAGAACGAGAAGAATACATTCGCGTGGTCGTCTATAAGGAGGCATGTTAAGTGCGTGTTATATGACTGTTGCCGTTAACTGATGAGCGGTCTACGTGACCGGATGTTGTGTGAATAGAAGGTGGACCTGGTAGTCTCGTCGTGTACCTCCAGTGACGAGCTGCGTGTTGTATGCCGGCAGATAATGGCCGTGGTGCTGGCGGAGGCCACCTCGCTGGATCTGGAGGAGTACCGCTTGTTCGCCACCACGTGCGGCTCTGTGGAACAGATCCGCCTGCTCCTCTCCCATGTCCACATGGCGCAGGTCAGTCGGGTGCAGCCCCAGGCACACCGGCGAATACAATACACTCAGCTGAAGCATGTTACAGTTGTTCAGCCACTGTCTCGCCATACTGCTGCTCCAGAAAGACAGCATAGATCAGCTTTGTCTGCAAATAATGTGTCCATTTCCCCTTCATTTGCCTGCTTGTAGTTATTAGTCGGTGATCACGTGGAATGCTACGGTCTATTCAAGACGGACATGACAAGATTCTAAGTCTGTTTAAACGGATAATGCAGCATGTGAAGGAGAAGTTATGTTTTAACGTGTGCTTATTGGGGGGAAATGTTGGTGTTGAGTTGTTCAATTGTTCGTGCTTGTTAAAAGTAGAAAAAGGAGGCTAACATTGAACCGAGTTGCCGGGAACCATCGTCCACCAGTTGAATTGTTATGTATACGTCCTGTGCCAGCTCCCAGCCTGCGTTCCATGAGCAGGCACTGACGGCTGTCTGTGCCCTCCTCCCCGGCAGAGTAAGGGTGCCGGCGCGCTGCTGCAGCAGCTGATGCGCGTTCTGCCGTTCCTGACGTTCGGCTCTCAGGAGAAGATGCGGCTTCTGATCGATCACTTCCAGCCGGTGCTCGAGTTCGGCGAGTTTGACTCGAGCCAGTCGGCCGAGTCAGCCGCCCTGCTCGAGTCGCTCTGCGCGCTCACCGCCGGCATCGAGACCAACTGCATGGGAAACCAGCTCAAGGACATGTTTGTCGAGGCGGGCGTGGTGGAGCGCGCACTGGCCTACCTGCGCCAGCACGCGCCGCCCGGAAAGAAGGCCCTGCTCAACACAAATGACGAGCAGTGGAAGAGCTTCCTGGCGCGGCCGGCGCTCAACTACGTGCTGCGCGTGCTGGCCGGCCTGGCGGCAAAGCACGAGCCAACGCAGCTGGCTGTGGCTGCCGAGAGTATCCCGATCATCCACCGACTGGAGCAGGTCTCCTCTGACCAGCACGTCGGCTCGCTGGCCGAGAACCTGCTGGAGGCAGTGGCGGTCACCCGTGATGATCTCAGCAGGTCAGACTCAGTATTTTATCAGCATACTGCAGGCCGAGCGGGCGGCCTTCAGCTGCAGGCAGTGGCGGTCCACCGTGATGATCTCATATCAGACTCGGTATTTTATCAGCATACTGCAGGCCGAGCGGGCGGCCTTCAGCTGCAGGCAGTGGCGGTCCCCGTGATGATCTCATATCAGACTCAGTATTTTATCAGCATTAACTCTGATATGTGTTGTGTCCTTGTTGTGCTCAATGGAGATGAAGTGCAGCTGCACTATGTTTGCCTGTGTCAGTCGTAACAATAGGCTGTATCCTGTTATGGACGCGCGTCGGGTCGCCGGTCGGCTGCTGGCGTCAGTTCGCTGACTGGTTCTCCGCTCCGCCGCCAGGTGGCCACCAAGATCGAGCAGGTGCGGAAGCAGACGCGCCAGGAGAAGAAGCGCATGGCCATGGCGATGCGGAAGCACCAGCTGGACGCGCTCGGCATGCGCGCCAACGACAAGGGTCAGGTGGCGATCAAGCCGTCTGTGCTGCGGCAGCTGGACGACATCAGCGACGAGCAGGGTCTGACATGCGTCATCTGCCGCGAGGGCTACCGCTTCCAACCGACCAAGGTGCTCGGCATCTACACATTCACCAAGCGCTGTCCGCTCGACGACGCTGAGCCTAAACAGCGTAAGACCATGGGTTACTCGACGGTGACGCACTTCAACCTGGTGCACGTGGACTGCCACATGGCGGCCGTGCGGCTGGCGCGCGCCCGCGACGAGTGGGAGTCGGCCGCGCTACAGAACGCCAACACGCGCTGTAACGGCCTGCTGCCGCTCTGGGGGCCGCAGGTGGCCGAGTCGGCGTTCGCCCACTGCCTGGCACGGCACAACACCTACCTGCAGGTGAGTGGTAGGGCCGCCACACACGGCCGGCCGGCCCGGCTCAGTGTCACAGGCGACGGGGCGGGCTGGATATAATGCTAATGTTGGAGGTTTCAGGTGTGCTTCTGGTTCACAGGGGTAGACTGGGGCCACACTAATATGTGCTGGAGATGGGCGCAAATTGACCTTAGTTGTCGGCGCTCCCGAAAACCCCAATAAACAGCAATATGTGCTGGAGGTTTGAAGATAAATGTCGGCTCGGATGAAATCCAATGCAATGTGACTGCAAATTGGCCATGCTTTGGTGTTTGGTCCAAAACTGTCAATTCATACTATAAACAAACGGATATTATGGATTGTCGCTGACTTCCGTTTACTTCTCCCTGTCTGGATTCTGGTGCTGGTGGGCTGTTTGTGCTCTCGTGAAGTCTGCTTGTTTGTTGGCGTATCCTGCTCATTATCAGCTCAGTTCTCCCTGGTCGGACGCGACCCCGTCCTGTCTGTCTGTGTACTGACCGGGGTCTGTCCGGTGTTACCCCTCCGTGTACTGACCGGACCCGCTGTCTGTGTACTGACCGGGGTCTGTCTGGTGTTACCCCTCCGTGTACTGACCGGACCCGCTGTCTGTGTACTGCCGGGTCTGTCCGGTGTTACCCCTCCGTGTACTGACCGGTACCCGGCTGTCTGTGTTACTGACCGGGGTCTGGTCTGGTGTTACCCCTCACGTGTTATGACGCGACACCGCTGGTCCTGTGTACTGACCGGGTCTGTCTGGTGTTACCTGCCCTCCGTGTATGACCGGACCCGCGCGTGTCTGTGTACTGACCGGGTCTGGTCGGTGTTACTCTCCGTGTACTCGACCGGGGTATGCCTGGTGTTACCGCCCTCCGTGTACTGACCGGACCCGCTGTTCCCTGTGTAAGTGTGTAACTGGAACGGGGTCTGTCTGGTCTGACCGGGGTCTGTCTGGTCTGACCGGGGTCTGTGACGCCTCAGGAGAGTACCGGCCACCGCGACGTCGGCTACCAGACCACCGTGCACGACCTGAAGCTGCTGCTGCTGCGCTTCGCCCAGGAGCGCAGCTTCAGTGACGACTCGGGCGGCGGTGGGCCCCAGAGCAACATCTACATCATCCCCCATCTGATGCACATGGCACTCTACGTCATCAACAGCACGCGCATCGGCCAGCGCGAGCTGAAGAACGTCACCACCCAGCTGGAGGCGGCCTCCGACCGCTGGGTAGAGACCAGCTTCGAGCCGGACGGGCCACTCTTCTGGATGGCCATGGCGCCGCTGGTGCTGGCGCCGGACGGCTGGCGTCGGCTGCGGCTGCGCTGCCTGGCGCGGCTGCTGGTGCTGGCGCAGGCGCGCCACACGCGGCCCGGTGGCGGCCGCGCGCTGACGGAGCGCCAGCCGCTGGCGTGGGCCGTGTACCGGCCGTACACCGTGTTCTGGGGCCTGCTGGACGGCCTGTACAGCATGGTGCTGGCGCGCGCTCCGTCTGACGCCGCCGCCGGCGACTGGTGCGCCTCGCTGGCCGAGTACATCCGCCATCACGACCAGGCGCTGCTGGAGGCCTGCGACCGGCTGCTGCGCCGCTACCAGCAGCAGCTGCTGCCGGCTGCCTCGCTGGCCGAGATGCTGGACGTGCTGGGCGTGCTGGCAGAGGCCGGCGAGCCGGACACGTTCCTGCGCGAGGCGCTGCAGCAGGTGTCCTGAGTGGCGCCCCCGGCTGGCCGCGGCAGAGCGGACCCCGGAGGTCCGATGTCACAGCGGACCCCGGGCCGCCCCCGGAGGTCCGATGTGCCGGTCTGTTCGGTATGTTGGGTCGGCCCCTCTAGCCTCCGCAGGCACCCCGGAATGTTAACACACGGCTCTAGGTGTTTTGATATCGCCGCACACCCGGCACGCTTCGTTTCGGCCGCTTAGGGATGTTTGCTTTCCGAAGTTACGGTGGGTAACGTTTTGCTGTGGTCGCACGGAATCGGGCGGGTTTGTTTCGTTTTGGCTGTTCTCTAACTCTGGTGCTGGTGGTCCGCCTCGGATTGTTTAGCAAATGTATAACCGATTGCCTATGGTATGCTTCTGCCAATAAATATTCACACTCTAGTCCTATAAAATGTTTGAATGGTGGGCTACGATGGTGTGAGAAGTGGGTACGTTAATCTTTCCGAAATTATCATATCAAATTGTGAAATTAGGAAGAAGTAGCGATTGTTTTAGTTTTGGGTCTGGCTCGACCTTCTAACCAAATTTAACGAAGTTAACAATTTTTAGATTATTATGTTGAGTTCATACTAGGCGTTATGAATGGCATGCTATCGTTGAACGCTGAGAATAAAGCGGCCGAAAGTGATGCCATCTGTCTAACAGCGGCAGCATGTTCGCAAGTACCGGCAGCCAGTGTATATCCAATAGGGTGTGTCGCTAGTCAAGATTCAAAACGGCCCTATGATTTTCTTTTGCCCTGAGGACCCAGAAGAACGATTACTGATTCGATTTTTCCAACTCTCCTAACAAGGAGCGGCTCGGACGCAACGAGAAAGTTTGCCCTATCTCATATTAAACGACATCAGCGCGCCCTGGTGGGTGGATGTATGCATTAACGCACAATACATTCATGTCTGAGGGTCACTGCGGCTCTCTAATGTGCCAGTGAGGAATCCATTTCAAGACTGATATAATCAAGCACTTTGTACTACCATCTTAGAGCAAATAATATTGGCATATTATCAATTAAAGTTTATCTCATTTTCAAGTGGCTAGAGAAATGTAAGAATACCTATAGATTTATGTATGTAGCGAAAGTGTGAAAGTTTGATTCATTGGTCAACAGCACACATGTAGGCTCAATAATAATAAGTAGAAAGCGGATTGTTTATGAACATATGGAACATTAATAAACATATACTTATTGATCATTTGAACATCTGGGACTTAGCATAGCTTGTATGACATGTCAACATCCAATGAACATGCCGAGAATGTCTTTAAAGTCTCCGAATTTTATCACCAAACATTATTTAAGGAACAACTCGTTCCTAACCTGATGTGACGACTACCAATTGCAGAAAACAAAATAGACCATTTAGGCTGCTCACCCACCAACCAACTAACGACAGAACCAAGAACAGTAGATACTGTTTTGCAGGAAAACATTGGAATGATACATAATAACACATACATACGACTGCGCGCGGGACAGGGCACGGTGAAGAATGTCACTGGTTTTGCATGTTTTTTATCATGACTGTTTGCTGGTCGGCGGTCTCGTCTTGCCCCTTCTGGCGGTGAGAGAACCAGCGGCAGATGATCCCGTGACTATGGTTTCCCCCGCCCCCAGCGCAACATCAGCCTCTGTCACCACCTTCACAAATAACAGCGACAGCACATTTCACCGCCACCGCACGCACCGTATAGGCCTCGACTTGAAGCGGTGCGCTTGACGAAGGTTCATCAGTTTCCTGTCACGGAGCACGGAAGCACTATTGTGAGCGGCTATTCACCTACCACTCACCAGGATCACTTGGAACAGCTCGGTGATGCCAGTCGCAGCATAGTTAACTGAAAACGTAAACGGGCGGACTCCTTGCTAATTTCTCTTCGCGACACACGGGCGGCCATATAGCTATCCATTGATACTATTCATCTTCCAGCACGGAAAGATTGAGTCGCACAGTCCTTGGAAGTTCATATCATCCTCCCTACGCACAATAGCGAGCAGCACCGCCTCCAGCTGCCGCCAGTAGCGTGGCTGGCTAGAAGGGCCCGATCCATGTCTTGAGATTGGATGCAGCAAACCGGATGGAGACGGACCCATAGCAGCTTGCAAAGTTGTACAGTACATGAAGTTGCTGGGCACTTGCACGCAGCCGCTGTGCCTACGGATGCACAATCACGCCAGTATGTAGTAGCCTATCAAGTAGCTGGATGATCACTGATCTGGCATGCTCTCTGTGGGCATTCATTGGCGATGTACAGATGGAAGGTCCAACGCTGCCTAGTGTATACGTCATGCGTCAGTGTCTGGAAGAAACAAGCCAGAAGTCCGTCTGCACACTTCCTAGTTATCTGCTACCAGTCATCAACTATGCTGCGACCAGCAGCACTGAGCTGTTCAACTGGGAGACGGATCTGGTGATCGAACAGCCGCTAACGTCTCAGCTTCGTAACGAGAAGCTGACGAACCAAGCCAGCACGCCGCTTCAGGTCGAGGCCTTCTCGGTGCAGGTGGTGGCTGCGGAGTGCGCGTTTAAAGTGGTGACATAGGCTGCTGGTGCGGTGTTTGGCGAGGAGCAGCGTCACGACTCACGGGCTCATTTTGCCGCTGGCTCTTGCCACCTCCAGCAGGAGCGATATGCGAACACCGACCAGCAAACAGTCATGATTAAAAGCATGGAAACCGGCAAACATTTGTAACCGTGGCACATCCAGCTCGCCGTTGTATGTGTGTATATTTCAATGTTTTCTGCTAAATAGTACTGTTTTTTAGTTTCTTGTCGTTGGTTAAAGTTGGTAGGTGAGCAGCTAAAAGTCATATATGGCTATTTGTTCTGCAACTTAGTCGTCACATCAGCTAGCTTTTCAGGAACGCTTGATTCTCAAATAGTGTTTGGTGATCAGATTCGGAGAAGTTAAAGACTTTCTCGGCAAGTTAATTGGATATTGATATGTTATGCAAGCTATGATATGTCACAGATGTTCAAATGATCAATAAGTATTTTGATAATGCTTCATATGTTCATAAAGCAATCCGCTCTACATATTATGTTTTGAGCTACATGTGTGTTGAACCCAATGCTCAACTTTCACACTTAGCGTACATACATAAATCTGATAGGTATTCTTACATTCTCTAGCACTGAATGAGATAAAATTAATTGATAATATGCAATATTATTTGCTCTAGATGGTGTACAAAGTGCTGTGATTATATCAGCTTTGAATGTGATCCTCAACTGCAATTAGAGAGCAGCAGTGGACGCCTCAGAATGATGTATGTACGTTAATTGCATACATCCAGCCAACCAGGGCGGGCGCTGATGTCGTTAGTATTGAGATAGGCAAACTTCTCGTGCTCCGAGCCGCTCTTGTTTAGCGAGTTGGAGAAAACGAACTTCAGTATCGTTCTTCTGGGTCCTTAGGGCAAAAGAAAATCATAGGGCCGTTTTGCTTCTGAAAAATTCATGTGAATATGACACACCCTAATATCCAATCATCCGGCCTAACCTGTGTGCTCTGTTTTTGTTTTATCGGACGGTGGCAGCGCGTTAGTAGGTATCGGCGCCAGCCAGGCTGTGCCGGCCAGGATAACTAGACACCGTGCCGGCAGTGTTAGAAGATGTCACGACGGCTGATGCTAACAAGACCCGATCGACGTGAGGCGGTATAGTAATAATATATTATAAGTATTAATATATACATTATATATATACTAGTGGGTGTGTGTGGAGAGAGAGAGTAGTGAATACATACATATCTGCATAGTAATATATAGTATACTATCCTATATATGATTATAATATACTGCCATCTTATTAAGAATCTTTATTGCAACTTAAATAATGAAACTACTTACCTAGTGCAATCTCTAGAAAAAGTGCATAAGAAAAACTGAATAAACTCAAGAAAACTCGGTCATTTTAATGAGACATTGGAGGAACAAGTGAGGTTGTCTCCCACAAAACATACTTAAATATAGCTTATATTAGGGTTTTTTTGTTATAGTATAATATATATTATTACTATATCTATGTATAGAATATGAGAGGGTTTGTGGTTGGGGGTAGGCTATTACTTTTTTTGTTATTATTTACATACGTTGTAGTTATGATTAGTTGAAGATTTAGATAGTTATTATATTAGACGTCAACTATAGTCATACAGTAACTAATGTGTATAGGTGTATATGGATATATATTAGGTATATATTTATTATTAGTTCTATGTATATTATAGTATACTCTGGGTGTTTATATATATTGTTAGATATTTATATAATATATTTTTTATTTATCATATATAGGTTATTCATTACTATTATTAGTATCTGTGGAATCGCTAATAAAAAAGTCCGAGCTCTCTAACTTCAAGTCGCCATTTATATAAAGTCACAGCTTGGATGAGAGTAATTTTGACAATATAATGTCAAAACATATTTCTATTCACTCCTAACTTTGTACGAAGGTACGTACATTTTGTCGTGATCTTTTGCGCTGTGAAGAATACGTGACAGATTACGAGCTTGCCAAAAACATCGCCCTGCTCTTATTAACTTCCCGATATGCATGCACTTGGCCATCCACTGGCACGGTACACGTGATCCAGCGCGGCACACCCCTGCCGCCCCTCCCCGCTCCCCCCGGACAGTTGTATGCTCGTTCCGGGGTCGGTGTCGTTGTCCGCATTCCACTGGCAGCGTATCAGCGTGGATTCTCAGATCGCGGTGTGCGGCAGCACCCTGCGCGCCCCCGTTCCCCTCGGACAGTGCGACTGGTCCCGGGTCGGGTCGGGGCCATCCCTGGCACGTTGGTAGCGAGGCTCGGCAGCGGCGGCCACACCCCTGGGGCCGGGCTGGGGGTGGGGGCCCGGACAGTGTCTGATCCGCATCGGTCGGCCAGCCGGGCCAGCGTCGGCTGTGGCCGCGGTCGGGTCAGAAGCGGGCTGACCGCGAGGGGAGAGGAGCGTGCCCAGTCGTCCGCCTCAGCTACACCAGTGGAGTCTCGGATTACTGCTGACTCAGCAGCCACGCCATGAGGTAATCTGTTTACAGCTTTGCGATCATAGGCTAGATTGTTATTGAGTGTTGTGGGGCTGCTGTGGAATGCATGCTACAAAATACAGTCTAGTGCTGGTGAAATTTGGGAGTGGCGCTAAACATGATTCAATCTTGATGTTCGTTTCTACAATATAAGCTGTTTTTATCAGGGGATCCAGCCGCTCGGTTTGGTGGGAACTTTTTGTGGCAAAAAGGTAACCCATTTTTTATCGGCGGATTTGGGTGGGTCGCCTTATTTTGGTATTCTAGATTAAAAAGCATTTTTTAAAGTGAAAAAATCACTCTTTTTGGAGTTAGTCACTTTTTCTGTATTTTTTTAAAAGAAAAAACGTAAAAAGTACTTAAAAACACAAAAACGCGATGATCCGTGGCATATATTATGTACACACAAGTAATAATAACATTTTATCTCATACCAATTCGCAGGGGTGTCGCCGATAATTATTGAGGTCGGCTGAAATGACTAAAGGATGTACCTATATTCTTTTGTCTGTGTGTATTTAAGCCTTTGCAGCATTTGTAATGTGGATTTCTCTATGTTGCTCTATGCTCTATGTTGCTCTATGTTGCTTGGTTTGGAAGTTACAGGCGATTCTTTTTAGCCCCCCCCCCTCCCTCCCGTAGGGCGAAGGTAAGAAAAGGGGTAGGGCGAGGGCTAGAGGTAAAAACATGAAAATTACTTAAATCGGCGACCCCTACGATTTCGCTAAAACTCGCCATACAACCCATATAACACCCTATTCACACACCTAAAATATATAAGCAGCACACTCATTAGTTTCAACGTTAGAGGTGCAAACATGATGATGACTGAAATCGACGACTCCTAAGATTTCGCTGAAATTCACAGCATACAATAAATATTTTATGATACCTTCATCACAAACCCAAAATATCTAAGCGGCACACTTATTGTTTTAGCCACTAGAGGTGAAAACATATAAATGACTGAAACCGGCGACCGCTGCGATTTTACTGAGATTCACACCATACACCGTATTTAGTGCAACTACTATTCACCTCAAATATCTAAGCGACAAAATCGTTACCTCGGCCGCTGGACAGGCCTGGAGATCCCTTTCTGAGTCTGGGGGGTCCAGTCTGGAGGGGGCCCACCAGAGCCGTCGCAATACAAGGGGCCCGAGGTAGTGACAAACCTAGCATTGTTGATCGCGGAGGGGGGTGTCAGTGAAAAGTTGTTGACGGGGGGGGGGGCGGCGTCAGCGAGAAGTTAGAAACGGGAGAAAGTAAAAGCATTTTGAAGTCGTTATTTTTTGGAGAAGCAAAAGCCTACCGATTTTATTTTTATGTTCGGGCGGGGGGAGGGAATTGCCCATGTATACCGACCGTAGAAGAAGATCCGCTGCCAGCAAGCGCGGATCCAGAAGTCTTCCCTAGAAGGGGGCGCCGTAATTAGCGCGATGCTTATGGCCGGTAAGAGTGTGTGGGTGCAAGCATATTGTGTCTGTACTTTCACATATCCGGTCTTTTTGTTAACGAATAGAGCTATTAACCAGTAAGACGCCTTAAACGGCGAAGGACGAGCGAGTCCGAATAAATCCGCGTCAATTTATCACCCGTCCAACGGAGGTTCGTCTTGTGCAAAGCATGCATTTGAATTATTTTCGCTGTGTTGTTTTGCCGTCGCAAATAGATCCGAACTAAATCGATACTTTAAACTAAATAGGTTTTGAAGCGTTATTTTAAATTTGCAATTATAAGCTTCATGTTTGTAGGCAAAAA
>VOPJ01009084.1:13952-45834 GCA_014673585.1 Semibalanus balanoides
AAAAGCATGCAAAACCAGTAACATTTGTAACCTGCCCCATCCCGCGCCGTTGTATATGTGTATCATTTCAATGTTTTCCTGCTAAATAGTACTGTTTTTAGTTCTGTCGTTGGTTAGTTGGTAAGTGAGCAGCTAAAAGTCATATCTGGCTATTTGTTCTGCAACTTAGTCGTCACATCAGCTAGCTTTTTAGAAACGCTTGATTCTCAAATAGTGTTTGGTGATCAGATTCGGAGAAGTAAAAGACCTTCTCGGCAAGTTAATTGGATGTTTATGTGTTATGCAAGCTATGATATGTCCCAGATGTTCAAATGATCAATAAGTATGTTTAATAATGCTCATATGTTCATAGCAATCCGCTCTACATATTATAGTTGAGCAACATGGTGCGTTGACCAATGATCAACTTTCACACTTCGCGTACATACATAAATCTGATAGGTATTCTTACTTTCTCTAGCACTGAATAAGATAAATTTAATTGATAATATGCAATATTATTTGCTCTAGATGGTGTACAAAGTGCTGTGATTATATCAGTCTTTGTTATGTAATCCTCACTGCAATTGGAGATCCGCAGTGACCCTCAGAATGAATGCATGTACCTACGCTAATGCATACATCCACCACCAGGGCGGCGCTGATGCCGTTAACGTATTGAGATAGGGCAAACTTCTCTTGCTCCGAGCCGCTCTTGTTTAGCAATTTGGAGAAAACGAACTTCAGTATTGTTCTTCTGGGTCCTCAGGGCAAAAGAAAATGATAGGGCCGTTTTGCTTCGGAAAAATGCATGTGAATATGACACACCCTACTGTAGAGTGTAGACTCGTAGAGTGTAGAGCCCTGCTGCGGAGATGGCCAGTATTTGACCATAGTGTTCGGGTGGCGGCTCTCCGCGTACAGAGCCGATCCGCCCTGGAACAGACTGCTGCGACCACGGGACAGATCAGTCCAGAGCACGTGCCACGGAACATCTCAGTACAGAGCACGTGCCACGGAACATCTCAGTACAGAGCACGTGCCAACGAAATCTCAGTACTGAGCACGTGCCAGGAACATTCCAGTACAGAGCACGTGCCACGGAACAATCCAGTACAGAGCACGGCACGGCGGAACATCTCAGTTACTGAGCACGTGCCACGGAACATCTCAGTACAGAGCACGGCCACGGAACATCTCATTACTGAAGCACGTGCCACGGACATCTCGTACTGAGCACGTGCCACGGACATCTTCAGTACAGAAGCACGTGCCACGGAACATTCAGACTGAGCAACGTGCCACGGAAATTCAGTACAGAGCCGTGCCACGAACATCTCAGTACCAGAGCACGTGCCACGGAACATCTCAGTACTGAGCACGTGCACGGAACATCTCAGTACCGAGCACGTAGCCACGGAAATCTAGTAAGAGCACGTGCACGGGAACATCTCAGTATGAGCACGTGCCACGCGAACATCTCAGTACAGAGCACGTTGCCACGGAAACATCCAGACTGAGCACGTTGCCACGGAACATCTCACGTATGAGCACCGTGGCCACGGGAACATCTCAAGTAACAGGAGCACGTTGCCACGGAACATCTCAGTACAGAAGCACTGCCACGGGGACATCTCCAGTACTCGAGCACGTGCACGGCGGAACATCTCCGTACAGAGCGCGTGCCACGGAACATCTCAGTACATAACACGTGCCACGGAACATCTCAGTACAGAGCACGTGCCACGGGGCATCTCAGCACATAGCACGTACAACGGAACATCTCATTACAAAGCGCGTGCCACGGCGGACCATCTCCGTCCAGAACACTGGCTGTCGAGCCGCTTCGCTGCCCACTGTGTCGGGGAGAGCCGCTGGTGGGAGCCAGAGAGAGCTGCTATAAGACGGCGGCGCATCCCGACACGGTACCAGTGGCGAGCACTTCCGGCGGCCACTCAGATCGGCTGCCCGACTCGGCTGGAAACGTCCGTGGGAACGAGAGAGGAGGCGTGCTTCACCTGCCCTCCGAGAGACGTGCTACACCTGCCCGCCGAGAGACGTGCTACCTGCCCGCCGAGAAGCGTGCTTCACCTGCTCTCCAAGAGACGTGCTACCTGCCCTCCGAGAGACGTGCTACACCTGCCCTCCGAGAGACGTGCTACACCTGCCCGCCGAGAGACGTGCTACCTTCCCTTCGAGTGGCGTGTTACCTCCCGTCCCAACGGCGTGCTACCTACCCTACGAACGGCGTGCTACCTGCCATCCGAAGGGCGTGCTACCCTCTGAAAGGCGTGCTACCTACCCTCTGAAGGGCGTGCTACCTACCCTCCGAACGGCGTGCTATCTACCCTCTGAACGGCGTGCTACTTACGCTTCCCGAGGAAGGTGAGTGGAATGAGTCAGGTTGACCGATTCACCTAGACGCGAGAGCGAAAAGGTAAGAGGCGAGGATGGCTACAATGAATGAGCCAGTGGTGGAACTTTATGAAATCGGTCGGGGGGCCCTAATGTTAAAAGGACACTGCCACCTTAACATTATATTTTAGTTGAGATAGCCATTTTCCGAGCTTGGCATTGGAATTATGTATGGTATAAGTTAAAATTACCACCGAGGTCGAATCACAAAGACATGTGCGTTAGGCTTTGACTTTTGCAAAATCAGGGTCCCATGTATTTGAACGGGGACCCCGAGCCGATTTCGTCGTCTCTCTTTGCTAAATATTGATTATAGTCGACTTGTTTTACCTTTGGCCATACATTAGCCATACATATACTAGTCATACATATGACAGCGTGAAGGTTTTCTCTATTTCCCTAAATTCCTTCATATGACGTCATCAGCCCAAATATTAAACTTGTTATGAAATTTAGCACTGTTTGAGAGAATCAAATGTCATAATCGTGTTCGGCAACAATTACTTAATATTAAGCACCACAAGCGGCGTACATTTGAGAACTTTTGGGAAGGTGGCAGTGTCCCTTTAATCTGATAGGTTTAAACTCCATTCTTACCATGCAACGCCATAGGCGTGGTGTTGAAATTTGAAATCATTGGGGGGGGGGCTCGGGTCCTCTCCAAGAGATATAAAGTTCCGCCCCTGGAATGAGCACGTTTACACTTAACTTCAGTTAGAGACTGGATATAGGTACATTATAATGACCAAGGAGGCTTCCGTTATTGTCAAAAGAGTATAGTACAATACCAAATGACTTGCAGTAACAAACACATATCGATATCATACCACTAATTGAACTCTCATTTTCTCACATCAGTTCATTCAGCCATGATCGAAAGTCGAAGAAAGGGGGATGTCGGGTGAAAATAGAAACGCGTAACGCGCACCACCGTTAATTACGTGTCTTCTGGAGGGAGTGTGATGGCTGAGCGGTTAGAGCTCCTGCGTCCCACGCGATTGTTCCGGACTTAAATATCTGGAAGTGAAAAACCATGGTCCTCGAGTACAAAATGCGACATTATCCTGTGCTTCATAGGAATACGTGACCACCTGGGCTCCAGGTCAGGTAAACGGTCCGCTCACGCCGCGTAATTTGGAATGTAATATTGCGTTATTTGCGAACAGTGAAGACTCCGAAAGAGCAAACAGGAAACTGCGGTGTGGTACCAAAAATCGGCAAATTGACGATCCCCATGGACCCCTTGTCTACGAGATGTCTAGGGGGTCCCGGGTCGACAGCCCTCCTCCACCCCCCCCCCCCCCCAACTTAGGCGGCCGCGGCGCCAGCGAGCGAATGTGAGCGGGCGTTCTATAACGTGGTGCCCCTGCGACCGTAATTGCTGTAAATCAGGTTTGATTATGTTATTACTATGCTGTTTCCTGTCACACCCGGTCCACGGGGATCGTCAAATCGCTGAGAGAGGGATTATCGTGTTCGTGTTTTGAGCATAAGTTCGTGCTAGTGGTGTAAGATTCGGCAATTTTCCAAATAATGTCCGATCCAAAGTCCGATCGACTATGACAATGTTGACCGAAAAGTGTCCAATGAGTCCAAGAGTCCGAAAATTGTCAAATTTTACAGTATCCTATACTTAACATTTAGTGTGCTTTTGCTTTATATCATGTCCTGAATTACCATCACATCATCTTGCATTGTATTTCCCATTTAAACACATCAATCATACCACACTTTGTTAGAAGACATCAGAGGATCATCAATTAACTGCATGTATAAGTCGTAAGGTATAGTTAGGAAAATGCGTGAACTGTGACCTATATGCCTTGACCAAAAAATGCCCAAAATATCTGTGGCTGACTGACCGAAGTCCAAATCAGAATCGGACTTTTTCGGACGCCCAAAAATTTGGACTCAGATTAACATCACTAGTACCTACGCGTACTACAAAGACTATCAGTAAGAGCGAATACCTATATAATAAAGTATTATACTATATAACTATATAATAAAGTATTGAATGGCATCATTTGGGATCAAAAATTGTGGATAGGGTCAAGGTTAAAACACCAAAGGCTAGAAACATTCGACTGTATTATACATGCTTTACGACATGTTCATAACCAACAGCCAACAGGCTCAGCCCATCGTCGATAAAAATGGCATTTTACCAAAACAGTGCGCGACATTTTAGTGTACACAGAATAACCATGCGGCGTGCATTTAGTGGGTTATGTTCTGATGTCAGTGATGTACCTATCACTACCATTAAACCTAACCGGTAATATTTCATTGCGAGACTATTTATGATTTTTTTGCGAGGCTATTTATATATTTCATTGCGAGGCTGTATATGCTAAAGGCAAATATATTTACCCTCCCTTACAATGCAGTGCGTAAATGAGTCTGGATGAGCTTATGCACCAAGACAATGTAATGACCGCAGTGCAAGCTGATCGCTTCATATCGGTGGCTGCAGCCTGCACATTGCATTCTTATTTCTGTTTTGCCTCTATTCTGCCTCTAATTTGTCTCCAATTACAATGATTTATTTATTATCCAAAATGTTTCCACCTACATAGTCGTTCATTGAACATCGTGTTATTTTTCTGGAAACTTTTTGAATTGAACATAACTAAACATTGCAATTTATATATAGCTTGATGGGTATCTGATGAAGTTCTTCTTATGTCGAGGGCATTATCGAACCTAACTAATAAGCAAAACATTTCATTTCACCCAACTAAGAAATCACCATCAAAATATATAACATACTTTAGTGTACCTATAGCAGTGTTACTAGACCACTCCAACGCTGCATTTCGAACTCTAAGAACGTGTTGTGAATGACCCGTAAAGTCAACGAGTCGTGCTAATTGGAGTGTCGCAGCAAAGCACACTCTTTCTCTCGGCATTGACACGCCACTCTCAGTAGGTGCTTCCAACCACTCTCCCCGGAGAGACCTCGGAATAAATCACCTAGGAGTGCGCTCACACACACTTTCCATTTCCAAGTTCTCCGCGCAATGCGAACTCAGATGACTTGCAGCGGCCGCACGAGGCAGTTCTTCGTGCGATAATCACTCGGTGCACAGAGCTGTGACTCCCACACCGACGCGGCGCCGCCGCCGGGGACCGCCCAGCCAGCCGCGACCGGCAGGCGCCCAGCCAGCCACCGACCGGCAGCGCCAGCTTTCCGCCGGTGACAAGCGAAATCATACGGGGCGGGGGGCGAAACGCTCTGCGATCCAAGCCGTGGCTGCCGACAGCGCCGCTGCCGCGCCGCCCCGCCGCCGGCACTAGTAGTAAAGTAATCTTGGCTTGGCCGGCACTGTGAAGAACATGGTCGGGCCGGTGGGACCGCAGAGGGAGGGAGGAGGGGAGGGGTAGCGGCGGCGTTCAGAAGTCAGGAGGCGTGTCATCACCGACGGACCTTGACCGAGCAGCGACTAGTGCGCTGCGTTTGAGCAATAGGAAATCATGCCGACTAGGTATCCGGTACCTCATGGCCCCGTCACCTATGTCCCTTCAAATGATGTGAATGTAATTACAATATCATAACGATGTAATTTGCGTTAGCATTCGACCAGGTGATCGCAGGCTCCAGTGTGAAACATTTCCTTAAAAAGCGAGACCAATTTTCTTGTCCATTGGCTGCACTAGCATCCAGTGGAAAATGTTCATGGCCTGTGAGGGAAAGCAGACGAGGTGTCGCGTGAGGTATGGAGAGTAATACATTGCGCTTGTCACCAAGAGACATTGTGCAGTAATGCGGCACTTATCTGCGCTTCTCTGTGCACCGAGACATCGTCGTCTCCCCGCCGTGCGAAGCGGAGGTACGATCTGCCACTGGGCCTGATGAGAAGCGGCAGGGTAACGTAGCTGCCACAGGTGCCTGACTTGAGGCGGCAGGGTAACCAGCTTGTCACCCGGCCTGAACTGAGAAGTGGAGTGTAACGAGCTGCCAACAGGGCCTGAACTGAGAAGCGGCAGGGTAAACCGAGCTGCCACCCGGGCCTGACTGAGAAGGGCAGGGTAACGAGCTGCCACCGGCCCTGACTGAGAAGCGCAGGTTATCGATCAGCTGCACTCGGGCCTGACTGTGAGGCGGCAGGGTAACGAGCTGCATCCGGGCCTGACTGTGAGGCGGCAGGGTAACGAGCTGCCATACCGGGCTGACTGTGAGGCGGCAGGGTAACGAGCTGCCCCGGCCTGACTGTGAGCGGCAGGGTAAACGAAGCTGCACGGCCTGACTGAGAACGCAGGGGTAACGAGCTGCCACCGGCCTGAACTGTGAGGTCGGCAGGGGTAACGAGCTGCCGCACCTGGCTTGACTGAGAAGACGGCAGGGTAACGGCTGCCACGGCCTGACATGAAAGCGGCAGGGTAACGAGCTGCCACCGGCGCTGACTGAGAAGCAGCAGGGTTAACGACGCTGACCCACAGGGCCTGACTGAAAGCCGGCATGGGTAACGAGCTGCCACCTGGCCTGACTGAGAAGCGGCAGTGTAACGAGCTGCCACCGGCCTGACCCTGTGAGGCGGCAAGGGTAACGAGCTGCCACCGGGCTGACTGAGTGTATATTTCGGCAGGTAACGAGTGCCACTGGGCCTGACTGAAGAAGTCGGCAGGGTAACCGAGCTGCACGACGCCTGACTGAGTAAGCGCAGGGTTAACGAGCTGCCACAGGCCTGACGAGAAGCGGCAACGGGTAACGAGCTGCCACCGGGCCTGACTGAGAAGCGGCAGGGTAACGAGCTGCCACCGGGCCTGACTGAGAAGCGGCAGGGTAACGAGCTGTCACCGGGCCTGACTGAGAAGCGGCAAGGGTACGAGCTGCCACCGGCCTGACTGAGAAGCGGCAGTGTAAGCGAGCTTTGCCCCCCACGGGCCTGACTGAGAAGCGGCAGGGTAACGAGCTGTCACCGGGCCTGACTGAGAAGCGGAGTGTAACGATCTGACGAATATTTGATTTATTATTTTAGTGAGCAAAGGTCAGGTTGATCAAGTGACCTCTCCATTGTAATTAAATGTTAAATTTTCAAATATTTCCTTTTCAGATTTTACGCATCAAATCAAATCGATTCTTGCAGGGTCATGTAACTATTTTTGTTTTTGTATGTATTTGTTGCGTTGATCTACTGTCAATTATAGGTAATTATTGATGATCCAGAAAGTATGTTTGCTCAATGGCCCGAACAAGGTCATTTGAGATTATCTGGGTTCACCAACACGCTTGTGTCTAACTTTTGGTTGAACCAGGATACAAATGCGAGGCCGATATCACTGTGGCCTGTTTTTGGTCCCGTCGAGCTGCTTCAAAATATGTGCATTGTGAGCTACCTGGCCTGACATGGCCCTGGACTGACATGAATCCACCTGGACTGTCAAAATGTTAGATCTTGGATGACCTTGACATGAGGTCAAATTTTGAATTTGACCCAAACCACTTGCAATGGGCATTATTCGAATCGAAGCGTCTTGACGAAATAACCACCCATGACGGTAAAGTGATTACCTTATCTTGATAACATAAAAAGTTAACAACGAAAACTTGCTTTTGCCCCAAAAATATCCTTTGATGACCTCTGGAGCCTGAGATGTTGACCTGAGCTAAAATTGTAGTACACCGTAGCGACTGTATTTTTAAGAGCTTCCGATTTGTGTTGCTACTAGATATGGTAGCTACCAATATATTGTGTTTAAAGCAAAGTCATAAAATTGGACAACCTGATCTTCCATGACCTCTGCTGACCTCAATATTGACCCATGCCCCCAAAATACTGAAATTGTTTCGTCATTGTTTATGAGCTATCGAACGGCGTTTTTTAATCCCGCCTGCTTCTCATTATAGAAATCGAGTTTAAGGGAAATGCAAACTTCAGACTCCCACTGCACGGCGAAGGTAGCACCAAGCACTGGCACGACGCAGGTTTACCGAAGCCTTTACGGCTGGGAGTTTGTGATGAAGTTGTGTTCGTTTCGATCAGTTCGGTCTCAGTCCAGTTCCAGTTCCCAGTTAGAGTCTCTCGTCACATTCGCCGCTATATTGTCATTACACTTCTTCACTCGATCTGCTATCAAGCGGGCCGCCACACTCTCTCAGCGTTCACGAGCATACAGCTGGGAGAGAGAGAGAGGCGCTTTCTCTGCAGCCTCAGAGCTCAACTCCGTCCCGTGCCAGCTCGTGGGCGCAACGCCCGGCCGCGGCGTTGGCCGCATCACATATATTCGACCAATCACATTTGAGGCACTACTGACCGAACTCCGGTTGGCAGTTAATACCAAATAAGGTAAAGTAAATCACGGCCAGGTCATAACTACTAACTTTGTTACAAGTTGTACCACAGCCGTTGTTGTCTATTGAGCTCTTCGTTTTTTGCGTAAAGTTGCGCATAATTGCTTCAGTGATCATTAATGTCAGGTAAACAAAATTAGTTTTGCCTTTTAAACATACGGTCTATTAAATGACGTTTGCAATCTTAAAATTAGTTCAATAGAACGGAAGTTTCCATGCAGCAAAATCTATTATGTAACTATTGCTATGTATATTGTATAAGCATCTCCGAAACCAATACAATTATTAGGTACCTAATTAAGTCACACAGTGCAATGCAGATAAAACAAGCAAAAATATTAAATTATGGAGTCAATTTTAACCATGCCTACACTAGTACATAACATGACAGTTTGTACTAGCAGAACGACGTGCCTCGCGAGCATCCGATGGCCTTGGGTGGCTGTGCCTGGTGGGCTGCAAGAAATCATGAGTTGAGCCTGAAAGGAACTGTCGTAGGGCGTGATGCGGATGCAGGGAGGCTATTAAAGTATATTATAAATAATTGTGAGTTAAAGGTAGGCCGCTGTATGCTCGTTCTGATGAATAGTGATATTGGCGATGCAGACGGAGATGCCGCTTCTTCGCTGTCAGGGCGCGCTATGGGATGTGTCACACGCGTTGTTCCTTGCTGAGGCTTGGTTCTATGGAGGTTTGACTGCTAACATTTTTCAGGCGACGTTTCGACTGAGTGCTGGCAATTCGTGATGCCGTGATGTGTGGCGTGGAGATTGCGATGCTGACGGGCTGGAGCTCGTGGCCACGGGCGCGCGAAATGGGTGACAATAAGCGGAGGCGGCTTGGTCGCGGGCGGACACTTAAAGGTGAGAGAGAGAGCTGAGGGAGTCCCAGCGTGAACAGGCTGGGGTGAGCGGTGTGGTATCTTATCTGATGACCAAAAAGGGTCCTCGGGACGAGTTGTCGGCCCGGAGTCCGGTAAGCTGCACCACGGGGTCTGTAATATCTGCCTGATATGGTACGCTCGTCTTGGTCAGCGGGCCGTGCTCGGAACGCGTACGTCACACGCGAGTGTCGTATTCCAGGAGCGCATGTGTGACCACCGTGAAGCGTCCTCTGGTCAAGAGAACTAGCCGTAGCGTGTGGAGAGCGCCGATGCTAGAACACCAGTTTCAAAGCACTGTGTCAACGATACAAATAGATAGTTGAGCGTGTCTACTATAGCGGCATGGGCGTTTGTGATCGATAGCTGGATGACAGGTGCGTGAATTAGAGCGCGTGGGGAGCGGCGTTCACCGAACCCTATGTCAACGTGGAGAGCGGGCCGAGAGCCCCGTGTGCGATCTCGCACAGCACCTTGCGCGATAGAATCGAGACGACATTCGGCAGCGGGTCCGACAGGATAGATTTTTCGCACACTGGCCGTGCCGATTCACGGAGGTTTGTTCCTCTATGGGGGGTGTAGCATTCCTCCGAGATACAACGTGACGTTCGACACGCGAGGACCGCGGTCGGGCTTGGAGCTCGGCTCAGTGGGTGTCGTTGGAGTCGGAGTGAGAGAGTTATGTCTTGCCATGTGTGAGGAACTCTTGAAGTATATTCTGGAACTGGGGTAGTTAGTAGGAGGCCCGCTTGCGTGAGCTGCTCGACCTTCCGCCCACCGAGCCTAGCCGGAGAAGGTCGTGTAGACGGCTGCCGCTGAGGCCGACTTATGATGCGGAGGCGCCCGGTGCCGGCATAACCCTTGGGCTCCTAGAACTGAGCTTAACGTGATCCCGCTGCTGCTGACGGTCTGCGTCTCTGGTCGTCTTTAGCAGGTGTTATTCTCTAACCACAGACGGAGGGCAGAGCTACTGGAGCCCGCTTGCCGGCTTGGGCTCCGACCGAGCTACGGAGCGGCCTCCACGGCTTGCTCAGCTGAACTGAGCTACACGGATCGCGCTCTGGTGCTTGCGTGCTGCCTAAACAGAGCTTACGGCGCCCCTGCCTGGCTGCTCTCCTGAACGCCGAAGCTATACGGCGGGCCCGGCTGCCGCCTGCGTTCTGCCACACCACCTACCGAGCCTACGGGAGCCTTCCTGCTGGCTTGCTCCTGAACCCAAGCTTATGGGAGACTCTGCTGCTGCTGAACCTAGTTACGGAGCCCCTGCTGCTGCTGAACCTAGTTACGGAGCCCCTGCTGCTGCTCCTGAGCCAAGCTACGGAGCCCCTGCTGCTGCTCCTGAACCAAGCAACGGAGCCCCTGCTGCGGCTCCTAAACCAAACTACGGAGCCCCTGTTGCCGCTAAGGCCAACAACGCCGCCCCTGTCACGCCTGCGGCTGGGTACAGTTCCTCTTCGGTGCCCAGCCTGGAGGCCTCGTTCGGTGGTGCCGTCGGTTACGGTCTGCCAGTGCTGGCCGGCAGCAGCGGCGGCAAGTGCCGAGCCGACACCAGGTTCATCCTGACCTGGACCAAGGCCGTGCTGCCCGTCACCGTGTACGACACGCGAAGCGAACACGTGCCCACCACGCTCTACAAGTACATCACCGAGACGGAGCACTTCCCGGTGACGGTGGTGACGCTGGAGACCAGGACACAGTCGGCGCGCCCCGAGTACCGAGAGGAGACCAAGATCACGTACAAGACGCTGACCAAGGTGCTGCCGCAGGTGGACGTGGTGACGTCGACGTTGCTCATCCCAGAGGACGAGCACGTGACGGTGACGGAGACGGACCTCGTGACGCAGACCATGCTGCAACGCTACCCGGTGGAGGTCACCTCCACCAGCGTCGTCAGCGTGCCCAAGGTGGGTGGGTGGACAGGGGAGGGTGGGGAGGCCAGAAGCGAGGTCTGGAAAAGGTGGGTACAGATGTCCTGGTGTCTGACTTGCTCCAGTTGGCTGTGTTTTTGTAGGTCGGTGATTGCGGTTGAGCGAGGAACATGCTGAGATGATAAGTGATGTGGTAGCTGCGTTACTGATTCAGATTTATTCCTTCAGCTCAGTTTGGATCACTTCATAATTGTGTTTCTTCAGATCAATGCGGCTCTCTTCAGACGAATTATTTCAGACCATCTTGTGCCGTTTCAAACCGATTTCTCTATCTCGGTTCAGACGCTCCGGACCAATTCCTCCAGCCCAGTTTGGGCCGCTTCGGACCCGAATTCCTCCAGCCCAGTTTGGGCCGCTTCGGGCCGATTCCTCCAGCCCAGTTCGGGACCGCTTCGGGCCGATTCCTCCAGCCCAGTTGGGACCGCTTCAGATAGCTCTGACTGATATACCCCTCCTCCGTTTCAGGTTCAGACGTCTGTGTTCACCGAGCACCAGACGCAGCTTCAGACCGAGTACGTGACGAGCGCGGTGGCCATGGTGCAGACGCTGACGGTGAACATGCCGCAGCCGCAGTACATCACCACGGCGACCACGCTGCTGCGCTACGTGACGGTGGACGTGACGGTGACGCAGCCGGGCTCACAGACGGTGACGCGGTGTCGAATCTCAGCCACCTGCATAACCGCCTGGCCGCAAGCAGCGGCAAGCTGCAGCAGCAGCAGCAGCAGCAGCAGCCTCGCTATCGGTGGCCGAGGAATTCGGGTAGACACTAGAGCAGCAGCAGTCATCACAGAGTGTCGTCTGCGAGAAGAGAGCAGTCTGTTCGTGAGCAGCAAGGCAATGAATATGATATTGGCATCCGATCTTTTCACTTCCGTAGTCAAGTGGTTAGTGTTCGATAGAAGCCTAGAGGGTTTATTTATATAGATTGTCTGTGTGAAGTATGTGTTCTGCGGGGTTATCGGACTATATTTTCGGCATCAAGTCACCTCAGATTTGGAAGGTCTCTGAATTAGCCAGGGCGATCGTAGGGAAATGATAAAGGTAGGGTGTAATGCAGGACAGTGTGGCGGTGGTACGAGATTACGTTCAGCCAAGTGCTAATTTGAGATCACCATCAGAAAGTAAATGGTACTATCGAATAATACTATCGATATGAATAGAGCTACGAGGCAATCTCAATACGTTCCCGAGCCTAGTGCATTGATGTTATGTTGATTCACTTCAGAATGATCAGCTGCTTTTGGGCCTGGTGCAATGAATATATATATTTTTTGTCTGGTCTGCAACAAACGTGTCGTTGTTAATAGCATGGTTTGACAACCTAACTGTTCATGCTATGCGTAAGGTATTTGTTCACTCTTTGCATGCACTTAACCATAGCGATGCACGCAAAAAGATAAACGTGAGGATTCCAGACCAAAGTAGTTACCGAGTGTCGAGATGATGACCTTTTGGGGACCATTATATTTTTTTATCTCACTAAAGTGTTGCGTGCGAAAGGGAGCGTTGGCAGCTTACATATTGTTGCTATGTTTTTTTGTTTTTATCTGTAACAATAAAACAATATGTACCTATTTGTATGCTTGTATATTTATTGGTTCGTATGTATGACGATGTAAAAGGTCTTAGTATTATTCTGTGTGGCTTATGGACGTACTTACATGTTTGTACTTAGGAAGTGTGTTGAGTGTGTGTATTGTGTTCTTTCCTTCGCATTTGTCGTTTGCATATGTATAATAAACCAAAACAATGTATCCGCCCCTGTAGCTCAGTGGGAGAGCGCTGGTCTTCTGACCTATCCCGGTAGTGGCAGTCCGGGTTCGAGTCGCTTCGGCGCTCGCTATTTGCCCCTGACTGGGATGGCCTGCGGCCGGTGGCAGCGGTCGCACTCAAGGCCAGGTGTACGTCAGACGAGCGGGAGGCGGACCGGTGTCCAGGGGTAGTGTCGGGCACGTTAAACTTCGTCCTCAAAATTCTGCCGGACAACAGGAATTGCGCGGATCGGTGGTGAGGTCAGGACCAGGCGCAACAAGCCTCTGCTTAGCGCGGGTCGCCTGACTGCGTGAAAAGACATCCATACTTAACATTCGGACAAATTATTTTTTTAAATGTGCATACATGAACGGTGGTGATTCTAAATGAAAGTGTGATGATGTACCAAAGTGTTTCTAATTATACTATTTATGGAGACCACAATATGATTATGAAATAAACTACAACTAAAGATACGGGTCATTTCGAGAACTTAACGTCATTTTCCCAAATGTGTTGTTTGTTATACTGCTCTATCTGATTGAGCCTATAATTAAGGTTATGACAAACCTTATTTACGACGATAATAATGGGCAGCTGATTTGTGTCACACAAAGTAATTCAACTTGTGCATATTCGAGACCATAGCCCAAAATCGTTACTTCTATATTTATTTGGTTAAAGTGAAACAGTAATGACAAAAGAACGACTACGCTATGTTTCAACACCGAATTTTATAATCAGATTACGTTAATTCCATTTACATTAGACATAAATTGCTAGACTGCAGCGAGGTTGAAAGCATTAACATATGAATTTGCTAAATTTATTCGTGATACCTATTCTGGGGAGGTGAATAAGAAATGGAAGAAATTTATAGTATTAACCCTATAGCGTCAGGGGGAGGTGCAAATTGCCCCATGAGGTTTTTGCGTACAGTTCATCACATATTAAAATCAAAATCTTTAAACTTGGTGACATTTCCAAACATTGCATTGCTCATCGAATAGTGTGTTTTTTTATGTTTCACTAGGAAGGGGTCCAAAGCCGTTCTTACCGTCCAAAGGGTCCAAAGCATGTTCTTCCGTTTTTACCCCAAAACCATTGTATGGTTAATCACTCATGGAGAGTTATTTGCTGTAGCAAAATATTAGAATAAAAAATATCGTCAGAGAACTGAATGGTCTTTAAGATGGCTATTTTTTCAGAAGATGCCTATCTTGAATGTTTGAAATTTTGATTTTTTAAATAAATTTGTAACGTATTTTTTCTTTAGAATAATATAAGTTTTTAATTTCATATGATTTTAAGAAGAAAGAACGAACTGTATCATGTATGTAAGAGAAGACACCAGTGGCGGCGCCACCATAGGGGCAGGGTTGGCATTGCCACCCCTAAAATTCAGGCCACCGTCAAAATTGTACCGATGCTGTTTTGGCAAAATTGCAGATTCCGACCGCTGAGAACAATATGAAACAGTAGTTCCCTTCGTAAACCAATGCAAATTTTGTAACGTTAGCATATCTAACTTACTATTTAAAGTCTGTCTGTCTGTCTGTCTGTCTGTCTGTCTGTCTGTCTGTCTGTCTGTACGTCCTGTCTGTCTGTCTGTCTGGCTCTGATCTGTCTGATCTGCTCTGTCTGTCTGAAATGTCTGTCTGTTCCTGTCTTTGCTCGTCATTGTCTCTTGTCTGTCTGTCTGTCTGGTTTCGTCTGTCTGTCTGTCTTGGTCTCCGTCCTCGTCTGTTTCTGCGGTTCAAGTCTGTTCTGGTCTTCTGTTGGTTCATGTCTGATCTCTGTCGTGTACATTCTGTCTGTGTCTGGCGGTCTGTCAACGCTGTCTGTCTGGTCTGTCTGTCTGTCATCGTTGCGTTCGATACTCGTTACTAGTCTGTACTTTCTGCTTCTAGTCTGGTATCGCATTGGGTTACTCATCGTGCTACACGTCTGTCTGGTGCCTGTTTCTGTGTCATTTCGTGAGTCATGTTTTGTTCTATCTTTCGTCTGTTGCGTGAGCGTGGTTCGTGTCGCTGGAATAATGTGTTGCGTTGGAGCGGTTTCTAATTTTACTTATATATCTTTTAATGTCTTCATCAGTGTTTCTGTGGCTGTTATCTTTAATTGTTATTTTTTTTTTATCATCACTCCAACTCTTGTACTGTCTGTCTTGTACTTAGCTCTGAGTCTGGTCTGTCTTATGGTCTGATCTGTCTGTCTGTGTCTGTCTGAGATCGGCTCGGCGTCGATCTCTGTCTGTGCTGCGTCTAGATCTGTACCGTCTGTCTCTGAGTCCTGTCATGTACGTCTGCGTCGTATTACTTTCGAGTGCTGTCTGTCTGTCTGTGCTCCAGTTGTCTGCTCTGGTCTTGTCGTCTGTCTGTCTGATCTCTTCTGTTCTGTCTGGCGTCGTGTCTTCTGCTTCTTTGTCTGTCTGTCTCGTCTGTCTGTCTGTCTTCTGTCCTGTCTGTCTGGCTGTCTGTCTTGTCTGTCTGTCTGTCTGTGCTGTCTGCTCGGTTCCTGTCTGTTCTGTCGTCGGTCGTCTCGCTCTTCATGTCTGTACTGTCATAGTAGCTGTCTTCATCCCTGTTAAACGACGATATTTTCTGTTTAAACATGTATTTTTTCTTGGCTGTTTTGACTATTCTTTAGACAAGGAGTTCTGACGTTAAAACTTATTGCATTACATTTTATATGCCCTTAGATCCTCTCAATCCCCATATAATTTCTTCAGCCAGATTGTTGGGCACATAGAGACGTGTCTGTGTGCCAACTTTGAGGAAAATCGTAGGGGCCGCCTCATTGACCGGATTTTTGCAATCTATGTTAACTTTAATCTTTTTCAGGGCGAGACGATTGTTTTGCATGTAGCTGTCTTTGGGTTAACGAGATATTTTGTTTAACTTTTTTTGCTGTTTTGACTGATTTCTTTAAACAGGAGTCCTTGGTTAAAACTTTTTCCCTTACATTTTAACCCTTAGATTGTAATGCCCATGTAATGTATTTTCCTTCAGCCAGATTGTTGGGCACATAGAGACGTGTCTGTGTGCCAAATTTGAGGAAAATCGTAGGGGCCGCCTTATTGACCGTTTTTTAAACCATTTTAACTTTAACCCTAGCCAGGTTGGAACATTTTTTTTCAGATGTCTTTGGATTAACAAGATCTTTCGAATGATGCCCATTTTAACCATTTTGATGCATATTTTATGATATATTGGCGAATAAAGGGATTTACCTACACATGGTAGCCCGAATCTGGGCTAGGCTGAATCTGTGCTGAATGTGGGCTACCTTCCGCTACATAGTGGTGACCGTCGTTCATGGCGTGGGCCCTCCTCGCAGCTCCGTCCTGCGGGGAAGGGCCTGTTCATGGGACGGCAACCCGGTCAGCAGTTCATTTTAACACATTTTACCCCTTCTCCTTCATCCCATGGCTGCGCAGCGCAATGGTTCGACTGGACCGAAGCGGTCTCTCCCTAACACCAAACCAATATACGAAATCCTTCTCTCTATCAAATTCTCTCACTCTCCCGCTCCCACCACACCACCACTGCATAAGGCAAATTGGTGGCGAAAATGTGCCATGTAGTGAAAACGCGTAGTTCAAACATTGTATTGGCTATTGTTGCAAAAAAAGAGTTTGCAGACTATGCGCATGCAATATGCATGTTAAAGGGATTATAGGTTTTTTCCCACAGAATATTGAGTTACATAGTAAACGTACTTATCAAGGTGTAGAAGGCCCACGGTTACCACATTTTTTTGGAAAATGCATCTTCTTTACGTAAGGACGTTTCAAAGTGCTCGTGATGCACGCGTACTTTTGCGTACTTGCTGAGTCTAGAAAGCCGTCTCTGCCTACGCCCCGGAACACCCGGAACCAAGGAAGATTATATTCAAAAAGTGGTGGACAGTAATCCACGAATCAGTACTCGTTATCAGTTACTAATCTTGAAAAGTAAGTTTAAACGCTGATAATTGCTGAAATCATGGATTAATGAGAACACGAGGTCACTCTCATATGTCTTAAACGTGTTTTAAGCACATACAACTGCAAAAGAGTGCATTTCCTTTCAGGACGGAAACCCGTATAATCCCTTTAACTATGTGGGACTGCAAATATCACCCTGGCAAATAGCTGCCTGTTCTCCGGTCCCAATAGCTTTACTGTCGTATTTCAACGCTGTGTTGAAATGAAACGTTCGGCTTCCAAATTATGACACCTGGGGCATTCTTCGACATTTCGACTAGTCGAAAACAACCCTCATCTTCACTTTTTGTTCAAATTGGTGTAATATGATATCTGGGTCCTGATCAGCTTGTGGAAATATTAGCTCGATATGACTTCAGGTTATCGAGTATAGCCTCAGGGCATTTTGCAGGGTCACGTGCCAGAGGTGTTTTCGGAGGACGAAAGACTGCCATTTGACTTAACCAACCATGTACAAATACTCTTGTAGGCTGAGTTCACAATGAACCGAGGTTTTTTTTTCTGACTTCATTGCGTGACCTTGATGCACCTTGACCCGTGACCTTGTGACCTTTTTGTTCGACAATGACCTCGTGTGACCTCGGGTTCACCTCTGGATTTCAATTTTTCACCTCTCAAAAATACTTGTCAATTGTCTTGTCTAACGAATGCAACAAATAAAAAATGCTCGTTTTTCCTCTAATTGCATATTTTTCATCTACATACGTGCGTGTTTTCGAATGACCCCCCAAGGGGGAGGGGTTAACGGGCAATAATCTGTCAATCTATGAGACCGATTTGGACGGGGTCTTCACCATTTTGCATCCTGGCGTGGTCTAGACGGTGCCGTATATTAATTTTTATACACTTTGGTCTAATCTGAGTCCAGCAAATTGGAGATCCAAACCACCCAAAACACCAATTAATCGTTGCAGACAACATCTGCTTCGAACCTATAGGACCGATTTGGACGGAATTTTCAACATTCGATCTGACGTGTTCAAATCGTTGTGGTAGGAGATTATTACTTGGTTCATTCTAGTGGACGCAAATTAGACTAAAACGACAACAATCGTTGCAGACGGCGTCATGCTCAGAACCTATGGGGCTATGGGAACGACTTGCAACGGGTCTTCTTCAATATCAATCTTGTGTGGTCCAAAATCAGTGTCTTCAAGAAGTTCTATAACTTTGCGATTGAATCTATTTGGACAAATCAGACAAAAACCACAAAAGTCATTGCAGATGACGTCATGTTCGACATATGGGTCAATTTTGGAACGGATCTTCACGCATTTCATCTGGCTTGTCCAAAAGGGGGCCGCTAGGAGTCTAATCGACTTTGGTCTTATATAAGTGGACCAAATTGGACCAAACACCAAAACCACCAAAAATCGTTGCAGAGGACATCATGCTCCGAACCTTATGTAAGGATTTGGGCAATCTTCCACATCTCGATCCGGCGTGGTTGAAGAACGTGTGGTAGACAGTTTAATTCTACTTTATTCAATCTAAGTGGACCCAAATTAGACCCAAAAACCTCACAAATCGTTGCAGATGATCGTCATGATCAGACCCTAATGTACCGATTTGTGCGGAATTTCACCAATTTCGATCCGGCGTGGTTCAACTGTTGGGGTGACAGTTTTTCTAATTTGATGTCAATCTAAAGTGGAGCAAATTAGATAAAACGTTAAAAATAATTTGGCAGATGACGTCATGCTTCGAACTATGAGACGGATTTTTGGACACGATCTTTACCACTTCATCTGGCTTGGTCCAGAGCAGGGCCTGGTATTTAGTTTATATATTTTGGTCGAATTTAAGTGGATTCCAAATCGACCAAAAACCAACCAGTTTTGTTGGTTCTGGTCCAATTTGGTCCACTTCAATTGAACAATCGTCCAAACTCACCACCGGCACTGTTTTTGGATCAAGCCGGATCGAAATGGCAAAGATCTTGTCCGAATCAGTTTTGATAGGTGTCTGAGAATGGCGTCGTCGCAACGATTTTGACTTTTGGTCTAATTTTGTCTACTTAGATTCTAAACAAACGTAGATAAAACTCTTATCCACAACGTTTTGAACCACGCTGATCGAATGGTTAAGATAACCTGTCCAAATCGGTCCCATAGGTTGGAAGCATGATGTCCTCTGCAACGATTTTTGGTGGTTTGGTTGGTTTTGGTTCCAACTTTGGTCCATAATTGACCAAGTGTATAAATTATATACGGCACCGTTTAGACAACGCAGATCAAATGGTGAAGACCCGTCCAAACCGGTTCCATAGCTTGGCAGATATCTGACCATTACCACTCCCCCCTTGGAGGTAATTCGAAACACGCCACGATATATAGATGAACAATATGCAAATTAGACGAAAACGCACCTTTTTTATTCGTTTGACGTTAACAGACATTGACTAGTATTTTGAAGAGATCGAAAAATAAATCAGAGGTGTACCCAGAGGTCAACGAGGTCATCGAAAAAAGGTCACGAGAGGCACGTGGTTAAGGTCATCCAAGGTATGCAAAAAAATACGAAAAAAATCGTTTCAATTGATGAACTCAGCCATACAAGTATTTTTAATATTTGGTTAAGTCAACTGCAGTCTTTCGGCCTCCGAAAACACCTCTGCAACGTGCAACTGCAACGTGGCTCTCCCGTGTCGCTCGCAGCGACCCTGCAAAATGCCTGAGGCTATAACTCGATAACCTGAGGTCAGATCGAGCTAATATTTCCACAGCTGAATTCAGGACCCAAGATAACCATATACACCAATTTTGAACAAAAAGTGAGAGATGAGGGTGTAATTTGGGATAAAAATTGTCGAAATGTGGAAAGCCCCACCTGCGCAAAACCAGAGCACGAACAAAAATGCACTAGGGCAGACAATTTCCCCTCTTCTTGTCCGTACGTTTCTGCTCTGACTGGATAATCTGTTTAATTCTTGAAGCAAGCGCTTTTAGCTCGTTCCTCCCGCACCAAAGCCAGCTAGTTTTTACGATACCCCAGAGAAAGGTAGCGGGACAAAATCGACATAACAAGATGGCTATCAGCTTAGCGAAGACTGACACGGTGACAGCCAACCCTCAGCCGACTGCATGCCGGTGAATGTAAATATTCGCATGGATGGCGCCCTTGCATGTCCACTGGCCACTACTCGCTGACCGCTGAACATTCCCCGTAAAGTGCGGTGTCAGTGACGGCGCTGCGGTTCACATTGACCAACGAGCCTGAGACTGCGAGCCGCGAGCGTCGCCAAACGGCTGGGCGAAAGGGCGGCGGCGGACGCGGGCCGCTCTGCTTGCGGCGAGTGGCGTAGGTATATAGACAGCGCGTGGCATACCGACAGTATCAGTAGTGAGCGCACCGCAGGCGGGCCACGGACACAAACATGGTGAGTTGTGACCACGGCAGCTCGTCAGTCAGGAGGATCATGTGGGGCTGAAGCATGGAAGGGGGTGGAGCATTTATGTATAAGGATTAACATTTAGTTATTACATTGTCACGCCTCTTTGAGAGAGAAAAAAGTATTGCAGCCTTAAATTATACATTGTAGGTATTCGAGAACCATGCAAAATAAATTTAACAATTACGATACTAAGCCGCATTGTACTTAACACGTTTGCTATAAGTGACCAATTTTGGCCTCGGAAAAATACAGTATCATGCAAGGAAATGCCGCTATTAAAGCAACTTCTTATTTTTCTGCAGATGCTGCGGTCGACACTGCTGCTGTGCCTGGTGGTGCTGTCCGGCTCGAAGAAGGTCGAGAAGCGACAGGCTGGCGCGTACGGCGCTCCTCCCCCTCCAGCGTCCGGCGGGTACGGCGCTCCTCCCCCTCCAGCGTCTGGCGGGTACGGCGCTCCTCCAGCGCCAGCCGCTGGTGGGTACGGCGCTCCTCCAGCGCCGGCCGCTGGCGGGTACGGCGCTCCTCCAGCGCCGGCCGCTGGCGGGTACGGCGCTCCTCCAGCGCCGGCGCTCAGCGGTTACGGCGCCAAGTGCCGCGACACCACGCGCTTCGTGCTGACCTGGACGAAGACTTTGATCCCCCTGACCGTGTACGACACGCAGACGCGCCAGCTGCCCACCACGCTGTACCAGTACGTGACGGCGACGGAGACGGTGCCGGTGACGGCGCTGAAGCTGGTCACCACCAGCCGGTCGGCGCGTCCCAGCTACCAGGAGGACACGCGCATCTCGTACCGCACGCGCACCGTGGTGGTGCCGCAGGTGGAGTCCATCACCTCGACGCTGGTGTTGACCGAGGACGAGCACGTGACGGTGACGGAGACGGACACGCTGACGCAGACGCAGGTGCAGCGGTACTCGGTGCAGGTCACCTCCACCAGCGTGGTCAACGTGCCGCAGGTGAGGACCGGACCGGTGAACGTGGTGACGGAGGGGTGAAGTGGTGTGTGTTTGGGGAACGTAGAACATTCGAAAAGGGTGTTAGAAATTTATCACAGTGGGAGTGGACTAAGTGGCAGTAAAGAAGTCAGGATTTGAGCGCAGGGCTGGCTTGCTGTGCACGTTTCATGATAAGATCCATACTGTAAAAGTTTGCTGATCCGTCTACCTACTTAAGGTAAGAGGATGAGGTAGTTTTATTCTTAGCCTCTTGAACAAACAATTACGCATTAAGAGAAGCCATATCAAACGATTTCAGTAGTCTCACTTTCAGCTAAATAATCGTCGCTGACTACGCCCACTTTAAAGATGCAGCGCGTAGTATTTGGTAACACCTACCTCACCTGCAGCGTTTATGAATTAATATATCACGCATTATCATCACACATGCTATATTTCCAGATAACCACATCCGTATCGACGGCGTACCAGACCCAGTACCAGACGCAGTACGCCACGCAGCAGTACGACGTGGTGGCGACCAAGACGGTGAACGTGCCGCAGGTGCAGTACATCACCAGCACCATCACCAGACAGCAGTACCAGACGGTGGCCGTCACCCGCACCCAGCAGCAGTACGTCACCGTCACCAAGTGTCAGCAGCAGGCCGGCTACCAGCAGGGCTAACAGGTCACCGCCGCGCCGCCAACGTCGCTGCAACTGGCGCGCCGCAGTCGTCACCGCCGCGCCGCATAAGTCCTCGCCGCGCCACAGGACGTCCCCACCGCCGCGCCGCGCAGTCACGATCAGTGAGATGCTGCAGTTCAATGTGGCAGCGAGCTCAGATGAAAACTAAGTCATTAGGTTAAGGCGCGAATTCCCCTGCTGTGATAGGATGCATTGTGGGTGCACTGTTGACCAGAGGAGCGGCGCTGAAGTGGTGCCGCTGGCCGGACCAGTCAGTCTCCCGTGACCTCCAGTGCGTGTGTGTGTATGTGTTGACTGTATGTATGTGGACACATTATTGTCGTGGGTTTATATATATATATTTATATAGGATTGGGAACACACTACCGATATTGGAAGTCTGAAATAAATAAGCTTCCATCAAAGTGGGCGTGTAACAGTTTGCTGACGAATGCTGTTAGGTGTTAATTAATGCAGATACAAGTCGTAGAGTTAAATAACAAGTTCCGGACTAAAATAATTGCTCTTGTGGATGCAATCCTCGTAATCTTACAATGCATCATGTTTTGCAATATTGTCCACCGAATATTTGACAACGAAGCACGGCAGTCACCGGATCAACCTACTTAGCCAGTCCGATGTCTTCCGGCACAGTATCACATTCAGTCCTGCCTCACGCCAGTGCTAAAATCCGACACACTCTCTGAAGATGCACGCAGCAATGCCGCAGGCTAGAGACACTTGCACCAGCTGGTCAAGCTCGAGGGTGTAGCCATCCGACAGCGATGCTCGACAGCGCAGTGTGGTTAGGGGGGAATATTTCACCTTTGTTTTGGTTTTGAACTGAGATAGCTATCATCCTTGTCCGTTATTTAAAAGTGTAACTTACCATAACTATTAAACAAAAACCTAACCGTTTTTGAGCTATGGAATTTTGAATTTGAAAAAGGTGGTTTATGTAAGTCCCGCCGCTGACTGGCTGACAGCGACTTCAATATTGTTGGTCCTGGGAGAAAACAAAAAATACTTGTAGATTTTTCGAACCTCGGCTGGATTACCCGCTACAAAACAACAAAATGCTTGTTTGTATTCAAGACGTCAGAATTGTCTGAATAGATTGCACCATATCTTTTTACAGCGTACGTATCTAAAGGTTTTCTCTGTTCTATAGCTAGCTCAATAATGACGTCATTGGGCATTGTCCCAAAAAGTTAAGTGACTTTTCGAGAATCAAATATCACCATCGCTTTCAGCAGCACTTACTTCATATTTTGTACTAGAACTGGCGTATATTTGGCAATTTTCAGAAAGGTGAAAAATTATTTTTGATGGTCCCATCTAGTGGCAGTGGATCGTATTTTCGGATGGGGGGCAAAGCAATCGCCAGGGATCCCTGGAGCGTCAGGCCACCCTCTTAGGACTGAGGGATTCCTCGGTCAGTATGATATAGCCAATAGCCATCCTTCGGTTTCAGGGGACCTCAATCCAGGTGGTGAAGGGCCCCTCTTAGAACTGAGGTCCCCTTCACCACCTGGATTGAGGGTCCCCTCAAACCGAAGAATTGGCTATCCAATACCGATCTCATAGGACTTCTCAGAACGAGGTTGCCGACCAAGAGTCCCTCAGACTGATCAAGGGTACATTCAGGGCCCTCAGGCAATTTGTTATCGGCCCAAAAAATGAAAATCTCTATATTTATGGAGGGCCCTTCCTACAAAATCCTGGGGGAAACCATATGATTGCCCCAAAACTTTTGAGTGGAGGCAGCTGCTCCCCGTTCCAAATCCCCTCTTTCGCCGCCCCTGGTTCCAACGTGCAGCAGTGTCTATAAGAGCTTTAAACCACAAACTTCGCAGTACACTGAATAGTGAATATATCATCCAGATATGTACAGCACCTGAAATGTTTTGCAATCGCGCAGTGAATTTCCGCTACATAGCTCATCATTTCCGCTGCGTCCGGCTTGAACGTCGAGTTTCGACATAACCAGAGCGTCGGACCGCCAATTCAACTGCGTCATATTAGCTGCGGGACGCTCCCACGGTCATTATGACGCCATGCCAGCTCAGTTTATATCCAACCAGGCGCGCTCCTCACGATCAACTGCGCTACTGCGAACAGAGCTGGGGTAAGACGATTGCGACAAAACATATATCACGGCGAACTGACTTAAGGTCCCACCAGCATCCGTTTTAAGTAATTAAGGATTCCTCCACCACAGTGTCGACATGCAGCACAAATGGAGGCCGTTACTGAGTGGGTATCGGTGACTGGGTGCCCGACTTCCGTCGGGCCGACGCCACTATCGGATCGTACGGGTATGACGGAGCCTGCAAAATAAAAATATTATCAGAAATGACAAGTAACTGGAGAGTGTTTTCAAGAATGTTTTAAAATGTGTTAGTAGCTAAGTAGTAGCCGTTTTCACGATAGAATAATCTACTATGTACGAGAAATGTTTTAACCCTCGCGCTACGGTCCCGTAGGGCGAGGGTTAAAACATTTGTTTTTCTTCAAATAAGTCCATCGTAAAAACAGCTACTACTAAAACATTTTAAAATGTTTAAGACATTTCGCGCAAAATAATCCATCGTGAAAACGGCTAATGTCAAACGAAAATTTAGAGCACTTGCCATTCACTCGTACTGTTAAAACTCGTGTAGGGAATTCAGTCAGTGGGTAGAGACTAGTGGTGTCAATCGGTAACCAAGATTTTGGTTACCGAAAAAATTGTGTGACCGATTTGGTAATCGGTCGGTCAGGCTTGTAAAAATTTTGACACTTTTTGGTCAGCTGGATCTTAAGCAATTCATTTTATGTCACATTTTTACGCATTCTTATTTCTGTCCAGCAATTTGATGCACAATTTGCTCGAAATTCAACCAATAAATGTAAATTGATTTGTTCTTGCTTGTGGCATTCACTATTTTGCTTTACAAATGTATTTAGTTCCTTTTTCACAATTATAATGTCTTTTTGGAAACCGTACATGTGCGTGTTATGAATTATGATGTAAACAAGGCTATTTTTGGCAGTGAGTATAAATAAGTATACTATTTGAAAATCGGTCAAATCTTGGACATTTTTGGCCTCAAAACAAAAATCGTGTCAAAATTTGGACAACCATTGCCTGCTGTTTGGTATTGGATTGGTTTTGGTCAGGAAATTTCGGGAAAATGACATCACTAGTAGAGACTAGTGGAGCTAGTTTCAGAAAATATTTGTCCATTCTCCGACCGATGTCCAAGACCATGGTCACTGGTCAGCTATCCGTCCGAAACATTCCGAAAATCATTGTTTGTCCAAAATATGTCCAAAAACAAGAAGGTACAAAAATATTTGGAATGTAAAACATCCAGTGTATCAATCCCATGAAAATACATATAAATTTGGGGATTTGTGTCAAATTACGCTAGAGTTAGGATATCCGGAAGCCACGATCATCATATATTCATTTCTACACAGCAAAATATATTTTGATAAAAAAAAAGTGACTAAGTGATTTTCGCATCAAGCCATCCTTGGGCATTAGATGTCCGAAAATGTACAAATAAAATTGTGTATGCTTATGTACGTCCGAAAGCCGATGCGGTCTTCGGACAAATTCGGAATTCCGAAAACGATTGTACCGATTGGCACCACTAGTAGAGACTTGTGTGAAAGGATGGAGCTTAGCTCTGCTCTGGCTGACCTTGAACCGGCGCTGTCCGACCCGTGACCGCTCGGTTGCTAGTGGTGGGTGGAGTCAAGGGTGGAATTACAGAGCGACCGAAAGTCAGCCTGTATCCGAGCTCGTATTGTTTTAAACATTACGAGTGAACGGGAAGTGCTCTGAATTTTTGTTTGACACTTATCAACATTTATAACACAAATTAGCGCAGTACCTGAAACATCCATAGCGAGAAGTTCGTTCATGCCAGTTGGCAGTTGATGCATTCGAAAGTCGATTGATGCATTCGAAAGTCGAAAGCTGCCGTTCTCAGTAAGTGTATTGAATAATGAATTAACTGTGGCAATACATTCCATAAGGTACATACATACATTTTCGTATGGATACCTACCTCACTGCTCAATGCAAAATGCACATATACCGCATGTTGATAACTGGGAACTGCAAGTTGCAACGTTGTACAAGTTACGTCAACTAAAATACTGTGCCGGGTGCCCGGAGGCACAACGTGTTGCAGTATACAGTCTATGTATTTGTATCGGACAACGATGAGTAAATAGGGTATCTGCTTAGAGCGGTGGCGGCGGAAGGTGTTTTCAGAGATATGAGGTAAATAAACCCAGGGGCACCCTCAGCAAAAGATCCCCCACAGGCAAAAGTCCTCCTCTCCCAAAAAATCGCGAAATGGTATCTCCCCGAATTTAGGCTGCTATATTTTGCAGGGCCTCTAAATTGTCGTAACAAAAACGTCAGACAGGCCCATGTTGAAGCATCAGGCCTTCCGAGGGCCCTCTTCAGACTGACTCGCGGGCCTTCCTTAGAGGGTCTCAGGAAGGCTGGGGCACCTCGGGCCCTCAGACAAAAACATAAAATAAACTAATTTCTGGAGGGCCCTCTTACAAATTTATGGAGAGTAAAAATAATGTGTTTGTCACACAACTTCTTGAATTAATGGCAGCTGCGCCATTCATGATTTTGTGGGCGCCCTCCATGGGTTTGGGGCACCCTTCATGGGTTTGAGGTCACCCTCCATGGGTTTGGCCCCATATCACGCAGTTGCCAGCACCGGACCCTGCTTCGATCGGGCCCAAAGGTGGATCCAGGGGGCAAACGGGGCCTTGCCCCCCCCCCCGCCCAAGACCGTGTAAGTGGGAAAACTATGTTTTGCCCTCCCATTTGGGGGGAAAAGTTAACAATTTATCGTAAAAATTGCCTTTGCAGCAGTCAAAATTCAGCTATCCACAGCAAAAAACGAAAAACTTTGCGACATTTCGCGGCATGACGCATGATTCCCAATTGTTTATATAAATGATTATAAAGTTGTCTTAGCTGCAGTCAAAATCAAGCTATCCATAGCCAAAACTGGAAAATTTCGTTACGCTTCGTGACATGACACAACTTTCACAATTTCTTCTATAATTTTGGAAAATGGGAACATGTTTAAGTGAAATTGTTTGCCCAATGATACATGAAAGAAGCAACATAACAAATGAACGCACTGAGAAACCGTGCGATTTGTTTACCCTGTATAAATTATAATATAATTTGTAGTTAAATTGCACTAAGTGCCTTGCAGAGGTTCTCCGTGGCGGTACTTGCTGGTCCCATGGCCCACTTCCCTTCACAGCATATTAACGTTCGCAGCTGCGGATCCAGAACGGGAATGGGGGGGGGGCAAATTCCAAAAAGTCTCGCACAATTCCTAAAACTTATCGGATTTTGCTTGCTTATGCAATTATATCTGATTTAAAGCAAACTGTCCTCAGTAAAATGTGTTTAGATTTATTTCTAAATCATGAAATGTGTCATTTTTTGCCGATTTCGGACGGTTTGGGGGGGCAATTGCCCATTTTGCCCAACCGTAGATCCGCCACTGAACGTGCAAGTGGGCTACATGCTTAGCTATAGTTTGCCGAGTTCCGAAAAAGACGACGCGAACGCAAAGACGTGGACACCGGCACTCGGAAGCTGCTCCAGTGGCACCCAACTTGCTGGACCGAAGGGCTTATAATAGTGGGGACCAGGCCAGGACCACACTGTCCCAAGATTCCATTTTGACTTGGGTGTCAGAGTGGAAAACTTGGGCCCAAAAAGACCATGAGAGTGGAAAATTATGTAGAAAATGGTACGATATTGAATTACTGTTTTGAATATGAAAAGCAATTGTTTTAATTGAAATCATGTATTTTTAGTCAGTATTTATTTACATCAGAATCAATATCACAATTCATAATTTAGGAATGGAAAAATAATTCCTTAAATGAAGAATGGGAGTGGCAAATTATTCACAGTTGGGTGACATCTCCCACCCAAATCGACAAATTTTGCTACACTGCAGGACCATTTACCAAAGCCATCTCGCCCAGGCTCCTCTAGCTGAGTCCAGATCCACAGGGACCATTTATGCGCGGAAAAGTCGTTCTGACTTCTGTCTCAATTGCTGCTTTATTTATTTTCACTGTTACGGTTACCAGTCGTTTGTTACAGATCGGTACATATGTAAGCAACTATTATTGGCACTCAGCGCTCATTACTACAGTGTAGTGCAAATGTCTTGTGAGGTTTGATCGCTTGGAGAGGGGGGAGGCAAACACGCCACTGTAACTTTTGGCAGTTATTCAGTTCCCCGTCCTTTGACCTTGATTTTGACCTTGAAGTTGATGACCATTTGCTGATGTTAGTTGCGGCTAGAGTTTGACCTTATGCTATGTTTTGTGGAAAAAATGAATAAAATCGAGCGTAAACTTTGGCAGTTATTTAGTTTCCTCGTCCTTTGACCCTCTAATTTTGACCTTGAAGGAGACGTGGCTAGAGAAAATAAATTCAGATTCGTGCTTACTCGTGGTCTAATTGACCATTATTGACATTAATAGTGGACTATCGGTGTACGGCGTCTTTTGGAACCTTGATTTTGACCTTTGAAGGAAGTTCGTGCTAGAGCAAAAATAAATATCAAAATATTCGTAGCATTCTCGTGGCTAATTGGACCACATATGTCACTTTTTCAGAGGAATCGGTGCTCGGCGCTGGAATACGCGTTCGCTGAATAAGTCGCCTAACTTCACCGGACATCTGGATTAACTGCGTCTGGAGCGTCCTGGCAGAGGCGGTGTACGAGTCCCGCCGTCAGAAGTTCGACTCCCTGGAGGAGTTGAGGGCTGCGATGGTGCCTGTATGGGAGAGAGTGACTGTGGACACCATCAGGCGAAGCATCCTGCAGTGGAAGCGACGACTGATCGCTGTGGTCCGCGCTGAGGGAGGTGCGGTCGCTCACGTGTTCAAATAAAACTGCAGTGAGAGAAAAGATGTATTGGTCATTTTTATTTCAAAGTTCATAAAATGGGAAAACATGAATAGATTTAGTTGAAAATTAGCAGAGACATTAACAGGAGCCTTACAAACGGTTGCGCCAAATTTCAAATATCTATCTTCATCCAAACACCTCCAACATACGTTATAAGCTCGGAACGTTTTTTGGGGGAGAGGGAAGATGTAAGGAATATGCGTAATCTGTCACGAATTATTTACAGTGCTATAGATCAAGACCAAATTTACGTAGCTTCATGCAAATTTAGGAATGAATAGAAATATGTTCTGGCATTATATCGTCAAAATTTAACGGTCCTCAAACATGCATTTTAATGGACATAAGGTTTTTAAGTTCGGAACGTTTTTTTCGGCCCACCCGTTATATGAAAAACTACTTGTATTTAAATATTTTACATCACATTGAGATGTTACCAGAATTAAGGGCTACCCGAGGCTTGGCTCCAGTCACGGTATGGTTCCAGTATTTAAAAAAAATCCACGACCTAAAATTAAAATTTGCACTCCGCTTCCCGGCGTCACATCAGTGGCCATCGTCATAACGAAGCCATCGCTATCGTCTTTGGTTCGTTGTAACGACGAATTGAATTATTATTTATTAGCATGTTAAGCTTCTTATTCTTTATAAGGCCCACAGACTATTTTTCTGGGTTTTATCAGGCAAAGCCGTAAAAATTTCGCGCCGCATCGTGGCGCTAAATAAGCACCTTCTATAACATGAAAATTCACATTACAAATGCTGCGAAGGATTGAATAAAAGCTTACAAATGAGGTGCATTTTTTCGTCATTTTAGCCGATCTCCCACTAAAAATATCAGCGACGCCCCTGGGTACAGCTGACAATTGACATGGTTTTGCTCAGACCTTACCTACCCCCAATTTTGAATTTCTTCCCGGATTTGGCCAACTTTATTTTCCAACCTCAGAGCTTCTAATGACTTTTTTAGCTTTTCGACCTTAAGGGATATCGCAAAATGTCAGATTGCAGTTTGTGTTGTTCCGACATTGCCTTACGTCGCCAAATCTGGGAAGAAATTCGAAATTGAGGGTAGGCAAGGTTCGGTCAAAACAGTTTGCCTCCCAAGACGGCCGGCTGGATCCGCCCTTGACTTTCACTAGCAAGCAGATCATATTTATATCAGATCACATTTGTACAAAAATAAAGGGGCAGGGGCGAAGCTTCTCCAAAAAAGTTGGGGACTGAGCTGGGAAAAATCGCTTAAAGTAGGTACAGTACCATCAAAATCCACAAAATACAGATTTCTCCCCGGGTTTGACTCACTTCCTCGTCAAAGTTGGGGGAAATTTCAAAGCAATATCCATAGGTGGGCACCGGTCCGTTACTCCGTTACTAGCGAAGTTGTTTTTTTAGTAACGGAGTAACGGACTCGTTACATTTTTTAAGTAACGGACCGAGTAACGGAAGTTACTTTTGTGTTTCGTTACTTATCGTTAATTTGTAGTCCGTTACTACCCGTTTTATCCGTTACTTCGTAACTTTACTCCGTTACTTTTGTCCTATGCCTTCTTGTTTCTCTTTACGCCCGGGTGTATTCGCCAATCGCCATAGCTAGCACAATCAATGCCTTATGTACGAAAAAAAATATGGCGTAAAGGGCTGCCAAATAACGTGATCGTACCTGTTGGGCTCTGGCGCAATGACTGCGATAAAGGTAGCTGTCTCCCGATCCCGATGCCGCAAAACGTTAACAATGTTCTTCAGCTGATATAGGCCAGCGGCAAGCTGACGGAGCTAGTCTATGATAAAGACGTGCCAAATTTAACCCGCGCCCTGGTGGGCCTCCGAGACATCTTCGCCATGGTGGGGGGGGGGTCAAAATGACCCCCTCTAACTCGAAAACAAAAAGAGATAGACAGACGCCGAAAAAAACGTTCGAAAGCTCTCAACATGAACATTCATTTTAGCTAAGGTCAATATCGAGGTCGCTAGAGGTCATCAAATGTCAAATACCACCGTTTTTGGACTTCGCTTTCAACAACCCCCGTATATCTCGTGAACTATGATAGCTTGGAACAATCGTTGAATGCAATCGAAAGCTCATCAAAATTGCTATCGCTCTAGGTGTCCTCAAAATTGAGCTCAGTTCAGTAGTTTGGGCTCCAGAGGTTATCGAATGTCAAAAATGCAGTTTTTGTCAGAATTTGTTTTATTAAATAGCTTTTTATCTAAAAATGATAGAGCATTTACCTATTTTAACACCATCGTGTTTTTTCTCGTCGAGTCACTTTGAAACATATAGGTAGGGGAAATGTTCCTATTAGCGACCTTTCCCCATTTGCGGACATGCCCAACCATACACAGAAATTGACCCGAATCAACTTTAAGAAATGCATGGAACTAAATCGGCCCATGTGCGTTTTAACACCAGTTTCAGACATTTTCAACTTGTGTATTTATACGGTAGTGCTCTGCACGTGTGCTGAAAGAAAACACGTGTTTTTCTACGCCATTTAACGCACTTAATATGTGCGTTTTTACTACTCATGCAGTACTTCTTGAAACCAAAGTTTGTTTTGTTCTGAATTGTTCATATATTATGCTTTATTTTTGTGTCAATTTCCGTTGTATAGGTGTGTCGGTTATTTTTATGCGGACTTTAATTTG